>JANIJG010014169.1:0-13054 GCA_024611175.1 Megaceryle torquata | reverse complement strand
GCTGAGTCTCTGTCCCTCATTCCCTTTCTCTTCCCCTTTGGGGAGGGAGAGAGGGGGTTAACAGAGAGCATCTGCCACAGGTCTAGTGGGCTGCCCTGACCCTAAACCCTGTCACCTGCCCTACTAGATATGATCTTTTCAGCAGCAGAATAGGCTTTACCCCACATGGGGATCAGTTTTCTAGAGCAAGGAATTAGCATCATTTACCAGATAACCCCACACATCAGGTTCCTTGTCCTTACAGGTTACTTTTTAAAACCCTGGCTGTGTCAGCTTCGGAAACGGCACAAAAAGGGTTATTCCTGCTCATTCAATGATGGAATTTCTGTCAAACATGGGAAGTCAACACCGAGGCACCTCTTACCTTAACATGTACAACACGATAATAATAAATACTATGACTAGAAGGGAAGACAGGGCCACCATCACGGCTATAATGGGAGTCTCATCTGCAACAGAGAAAGAAAAGTGTGGTTATCAACAGAGAAAAACATCCAGTGCCATCACTGAACTGGGCAGAGCTCCTGCTCTAGTTGAGGATGTCCCTGATCCCTGCAGGGGGGTTGGACTGGATGACCTTTGGAGGTCTCTTCCAAGCCGGGGCGTTCTATGAATTTCTGCTTGCAATATGATAATAACAACAATAATAATAAGTATTGAGTGAGGTTACATGTCTCCAGTCTGACAGTGAAGACAGATACACGATCTGAGCCACCACTACCACCTCTCTCAGGTACTCTGAAGGTCAGATTAAAACCCATCACCACTATTCAGAGCACTTTGATCTTCAGTAAGGGTTGATCCCTCTGAAATTGTGACCTTGCAGATGAAAACAGGGATGGAGAAAGTCGTGAATGGGCTCTCTTAGGTGGTTCTTCTGCACAACTGAATATGCCCATAGTGGCCCACCAGGCACTTGAAGAAGTTCCTGCTTAATCACCTACAAATCCTTCTGCTTGGGAGGTGAAGGATCCATATAAGAAGGTTCTAACAAGTCCATGAGTTTGGTATAACATGCTAAGGAACCTGATATTAAAACAGGTGAGAACTGTGGCCTTTGCAAGATCCCACAGATCCTACATTTGTAAAACCACCACAGTTTTGCTTCCTCTTCCTTGTTGAATAGGGCAGGAGGGCAAATGCTTCACACTGCACCTGAACACCTTCAGGCTGAGGTTTGCTGGAGAAGTTCACAGCTACTGAGCTTTCTACTGGCTCATCGCAGAGATGGCTCCTGCTGGGACATCCTTCCTCCCTGGAAATACTGAGTTTAGAGAGGAGGTGATGCGAGAAAACCCATCATGCACTGCTCTGCACCGCAAGGCCACCGACTATGAACTAACTTGGGTCACTCCAGTGTTTGATCCCCTCATGGAGGCTTCTCAAGGGAAGGCACCGCACAATTCCCTCGCACGCCCACTGAGTTTAGGCACATCTGAAACGTTCCCATCCTCCAGGACCCACCACAGATTGTCTTTTTAAATAAGCCATTTGCAACCTGGCCTGAGGGTCTGTGGGTCAGTGACACTGGTCGGTGCAAACAACTGGCCAGATGGAGCTGGAAGCCAAGCAATGCCAACCCAAGAGGAAAATGGCCCCAGAGGGCTTTTTTTTCCAGCTAAATGTGGATGCCAACCAAGCCATCTGGGGGCATTTTCATGTTCCATCAGCTCCCTCCATCTGTATGGGCCACCACACCGTGTCTATACGCCTCATCCCCCCAAGACTGAAGAGCATGACCCCCCCCCACTCCTTTCCACCTTCTGTGCACCCATTTCCATGCCAGGGTAGATTCCTGCTCCACATGCCTCAGCAAATTCAGCCAGCAGATTTTCTTAGGTGGGGTTTATTTTGTCCATTTCCCACCGACCAGGGGGCACACTGGTTGTATTTCTGCATTTGTTCCTCTGTGGTCGTGAGGTCTAGAAATGTTATTCTGACCAAAAGACAGGATTTTTGAGTAGTTATTTGAAGGCAATGACCTGGTATGGCAAACAAAAGTATGACACCCTCCTGGTGTTGCACATCTTTGTGCTTTCCATCTACTGCCCTCGTGTGCAGCATCTCCCAGCCCAGCAGCAAAAACCCAAGGAATTTAATGAAGCACAGAATTATTTAGGTTGGAAAAGACCTTTGAGATCATTGAGTCCAACCATTAACCCAGCACTGTGAAATCCACCACTAATCCATGTCCCTCAGCACCACAGCTCCACAGCTTTAAAACCCTTCCCAGGGATCATGGGGAGTCCATCACTGCCCTGGGCACTCCCTTACAGGGTCTGACACCACTTTTAGGGAAGAAATTATTCCTCATGTCTAACCTAAACCTGTCCTGGCACAACTTGAGGCCAGTTCCTCTTGTCCTGTTGTTTGTTCCTTGGGAGAAGGAGACCTACCCCACCTGACTCCAACCTCCTGATGGGGAGCTGCCGAGAGCCAGAAGATCTCCCCTGAACCTCATTTTCTCCAGGCTGAACCACCACAAGTCCCTCAGCTGCTCCTCAGCACCCTTGTGCTCCAGCCCCTTCCCCAGCTCCACTGCCCTTCTCTGGCCACGCTCCAGCCCCCCCATGTCCTGCTGGGAGTGAGGGCCCAAAACTGACTCCAGGATTTGAGGGGCAGCCTCCCCAGTGCCCAGTCCAGGGGAAGAGCAGGAGCTGGCTGCACTAGTCCTGACACAGCCAGGGTGCTGGTGGCCTTCTTGGCCACCTGGGCACACACTGGCTCATCTCCAGCTGCCTATTGATCAACCCTGCTGAGGTCCTTTTCTGCTGGGAACTTTCCAGCCACGCTGCCCCAGCCTGGAGCATTGTTTTGACCCAGTTCTGCCTCCTGCACACTTGGTAGCTGCTAGAGCCTTAGCATTACCCACCATGAGGCTTTCCCAAGGTAAGACCAAGAAGGCCAAGCAACCACGGAGTGTCCTACCACAGCCACAGACAGCTCTTGCCTCTCCTCTAATGTACTCCTCATTGAGACCTCTGACCACATCCATCACCCCCAGGCTGGCTGCAGAAGTGGAAGATGAGCTGCCTCACCAAAGCCCATGGTGCTATTCCCCCACTACCCACGGTTGGACCATTTCTCCCACCTTGGCTGGTGTTGAGCTCTGCCTAACCAGTGCTGAGCTGGGCAGGGGCCGCTGTGGCCGCACCAGTTGGCAGGAGATGTGATTTATGGGCAGGGGTGCCTCTGGCAGCAGGATGCAGGGAGCCTGGTGGGTTGGTTGTTATTTCTTTGCAGCCGTTTTTTTGACACATCTCTCTGGATGAGTTAAGAGCTTTTCCCTGCGGCCGCTAACTGCCAGTGTGCGGCCCAGCCCACCCAGCAAAGCCCAGACAGGAAACAAGCTGGAGGGTCCTCAGGCAGTTCCTCTCTCCTCAAACAGCCCAGGCGAGTGGTGCCAACCCCCCTGCAGCTCCTGGCCTGCTCCAGCCTCAGCCCCATGGGGTTTCCCCAAAGACTGGAGAAGGGACGAGGACTCACCCCTCTGCTTCCACAAACCTGCAGTGCTGCAGGACACACCATAGTCATAGAATCACAGAATAGTAGAGCTTGGAAAGGACCTCTGTTGATCATCAAGTCCAACCCCCCTGCCAGAACAGAATCACCCCGGGCAGCCCACAGGAAGAGATCCAGGTGGATTTGGAAAATCTCCAGAGAAGGAGACTCCCTAACTTCTCTGGGCAGCCTATTCCAGGCTCCAGCATCCTCACAGCAAAGAAGCTTTTCCTTATGTTCAGATAGAACTTCCTGTGTTCCAGCTTGTGACCATTACCTCTTGTCCTGTCACAGAGCACAACTGAAAAGAAACTGTCCCCTTCTACTTGACCCCCACCCTTCAGATAGCTGTAAACATCCATAAGATCCCCTCTTAGGCTCCTCTTCTCCAGACTAAACAGCCCCAGGGCTCTCAGCTTTTCCTCACATGAGAGATGTTCCAGTCCCTTCATCATCCTCACAGCCTCCACTGGACTCTCTCCAGTATTTCCCTGTCCCTCTTGAACTGGGGAGCCCAGAACTGGACACAACACTCCAGATGTGGCCTCACTAGTGCAGAGCAGAGGGGGGAGGAGAACCTCCCTCGACCTGCTGCCCACACTCTTCTTTATGCACCCCAGGAGACCATTGGCCTTCCTGGCCACCAGGGCCCATTGCTGTGCCATGGGGAACTTACTTTCCACCAGGACACCAAGGTCCCTCTCCCTGGGGCTGCTTTCCATGGGCTCTACCCCTCACCTGTAGCAGTACATGGGGCTGTTCCTCCCCAGGTGTGGCACTCTACACTTATCCTTGTTGAATTCCATTAGGTTTGCCTTTGCCCAGCTCTCCAGCCTGCCCAGATCTCACTGGATGGCAACACAGCCTTCCAGGTGTCAGCCACACTCTAGTCCAGAGCATGGAGGACACTGGGATGCTTAAATCTTGTGCTGGAACCTCTGAGGAGTCAGCAAATCATATTCTGGTGCTCAGGATCATAGAGTCATAGAATTGTACTGGTTGGAAGAGACCTTTAAGCTCATCAAGTCCAACCGTTAACCCAGCACTGCCAGGACATCACTGACCCATGGCCCTCAGCACCACAGCTCCACGGCTTTCAAACCCCTCCAGGGATCACGGGGACTCCACCCCTGCCCTGGGGAGCCTGGGTCAGGCATTGGCAACCCTTTCAGAGAAGATATTTTTCATGTCTCCAACCATAGGTACAAGTCCCAGTGGAGAGGGACAGCACTGAGCACCCCCTCCTTGCTCACTGCTGTCAATACCTGCCCAGGAAATGTGACTCAAATTGAGCAGACAAGAAACTGTGGAAGCATAAGCAAAAAAAACCCAACAAAAGGATTAAAAGAAACAGAAGCGAAAGATGCAGGGTCAGTATTTCTTAAATAAATTCCCCAGGACAGGAGATGTGGAGCTCCTGGAAAAGGAAACCCTGCAAAGAAGCTGCAGAGCTGGGGTAGAGGAAAAGCAAAAGTTTAAATCTTATCTCAGAGATCCCAAGTAGGGTTTAAATCACAGGCCACCTACATTCCCTGATAACATCCCAAGGATCCTGCAGGAGCGGATCTGTGATGCAACCTCTCTTTCTTTTCCTGCAATATTTCCATCCTTCTCATGTTTGGGAGGTGTAAGAAGCCACTCCAGACACCTCAGCTCAGGATAAACCACCGAGTGTATTCACAAACCACCTTAAATGACTCCCCTGGGACGGCGTCGCGGACACGCACACGCTTTGCATGGGAGAAGGTCTTCTGGCCCCAACTCCTGCAAGGTGCTACCATGGCAGTGAGGAGTGTTGGGAGAGGTATGCAACGAGCAGAGCCTCAAAGCCACAGGATCCTCCTGAGCTCCAGGTCTCCCTGATGCTTTCTGTCCATTATTTCAACCCATCCATAGGGAAATGGGAGAGGGTTCTTTGCCTGCTTACTCCAAACCAGGCCTGGATGCCTTCCTGGAAGGTGGGCATGGCCTTTTCTGTGCCCATGTGGACCTCATGAGGTTCAACCAGGCCAAGTGGAAGGTCCTGCACATGGGTTGGGGCAATCCCCAGTATCAACTCAAGCTGGGAGTGAAAGAATTTAGAGTAGCCCTGAAGAGAAGGACTTGGGGGTGCTGCTCTCACATAGAAGAATAAATCAAACCAATTCTTTTCCATGCCCTTTAGACATCCAGAAATGATTAAAGTATCAGAGAAGACAATTTCCTGGAATAAATCAGAATAGAGATGCTGACTGCAACTCCACCACCTTAAAGCAGGAACAAAATGACCTGCAGAGACCGAACTAATCCTTTTAGAGGGAAGACAACACAGCCCCAACATGACCTAAGCCCTGTTTTACCAACAGCTTTACTTAACGTCAGCAACAGCCCCTCCACTTTTTGGCTGTCACAGTTTTGCTCCCATTGCTGCTCCTTGATGCCAGGGAACCAGTAATTGTGACCAATCTCCCTAAAATAATCCTCCACGTGTCAGGATTTGGGAAATATTAATTGTTTTATCAGCATTAATGTGACTATTAGTGATGTTCAGATGAGTATCATTAGGAGGTCAGATTTTCCCCCTGGTTTTTGTTTTGTTGAAGGGATGACGGCGGGAGCTTGGCAGTGTGAAGCAGATTGCTGTGGAGTTTACAAAGCTGAAACGCCCATCAGAGCAGAGAGGAAACCACACAGAGGAAGCTCGTTTCTACAGGTAGCACCAGCTGCACCTCCTCTCTCCTCGCTCCTCTAGTGCCAAAGCAATGAGTAATTGTGAATATTCTGGTGGCGATGCCAGTGCTCAGAACGAAGAGGTGGAAAAGTGCTCTTGAGCACCATTATGTTGCAAGAGATGGATTTGTGCTGCTGCTTGCCAACAGAATTAAGGAGAATAATATTCCCATTGTTTGATCTGAATAGTATCAACCTACAGGAAGGACACCGAGGGGCTGGAGCGTGGCCAGAGAAGGACAACAGAGCTGGGGAAGGGGCTGGAGCACAAGGGTGGTGAGGAGCAGGTGAGGGACCTGGGCTGCTTGATCCTGGAGAGAAGGAAGCCCAGGGGAGACCTTCTGGCTCTTGACAGCTCCCTGACAGGAGGTTGGAGCCAGGTGGGATTTCGGGCTCTGCTCCCAAGAAACAAGTGCCAGGACAAGAGGAAACAGCCTCAAGTTGCATCAAGAGAGGTTGAGGTTGGAGCTGAGGAACAATTTGTTCCCCTGGAGGGTTGTCCAGGGCTGTCCCAGGCTGCCCAGGGCAGGGGTGGAGTCCCCGTGATCCCTGGAGGGGTTTGAAAGCCGTGGAGCTGTGGTGCTGAGGGCCATGGGTCAGTGGTGCCCTAACAGCATTGGGTTAATGGTTTGACTTGATGATTTTAAAGGTCATTTCCAATCTAAATGATTCAATTTGATTCGATTCTATCATTTGCAGAATGGGTCCAGATCAAAGGGGGTAAGTCGTAATCAATAAAGACAATTCATAAGCAAAACAAACAAAAAACCCCAAACCAGAAGGAAAATTCCTGAATGCTGCTTAGACTTTGCTCATCCAACTCCAAGGATGGTGATGCTGATATTTTCAGAGCGTTCAGCAGGAACTCATTGTATCTAACAGGACATGTGCTAATGGGGATGGGATTGTTTATTTCTCACAAGAAAAGCCCAACACAAATTAAGAGATCTGGGTGTCCCCAGCTCTTCTAAAGAACTTGAGTTGCTTCGTGAAAGCAATTTTGGAAGCGTGTCATAAGGAGAGCTATCTAATTGTGGGCTTGACTAAAGAGCAATGAACTATGAAATTCTTACCTCTTCTGTCAGAGTTACCTGCAGAAAAAGAAAACAAAAGTCTCTTAGCAACAAAGGAATACACATTTTAATAACTCAGAAAGGATCAAAGACCAAGAGAGCAACGAATTTAGTAACTCTCAGAATCTTCTTGTAAATCTTTCCTTTAAAACATCAGCTACAAAGCCAGGGTGTTAAAATGAAATTCAGCTTTGCCTTAATAATAGGGAAAAAGGGACAAAAAGCAACATTTTATCAGCAGAGATGGGAGCTGAAGCTGAACTGTAACATGACTGAACACAAACTACTGCTCTTCATCGATGAGGCAGTCTGCTCAAGCCCACAACCAGCAAGTCACTGGGGTAATTCATCAGTCCTTAAATAATTTTAAGAATGGCTGAGCCAGGAATTCATCAAGGAGCAGCTGGGCTCAGGGATGGGGATGAGGAGCATCCAAGGAAAGCCTCCACCTCCTGCTTTGGGTGTCTCATCTAGAGAAAGCCAGAAGAAAGCACAGAAGAGAGCACAGCCCAGCTGTCCTGCTGCAACGCTGCTGGCATGGCCACCCCACACCCCTGCTTTAGGTGTGAAGAGCTGCAGCACAGGGTGAGGACAACCTTGGAAGGTTTGGAGAAGCAGGAGCTGCTTGTACAACAGGTCTTCTGTCCCTGTCGCTCTCCTGAGCACCACTTAATTCTCCCATGACATATCCAAATTTCCCAGTGTGATTAATGGCAAAACTAATTTTGCCATTAACTAAAACTAATTTTGCTCCTTGACAAATTACTTGAAATAAAAGAAAGAATCAGGTTTGGTCGTTTGTTCTTGGGACTGACATCGAGTGAGGAGCCACATCTGGACTTGATGGTTCAATGGCCAACACGTCATAGCACACACCAAGGGAGGCCATCAAAACCAGTAACACAATCACACAAAAAGTAGCAAAGACACAAAAATGAGAAATTCAGTCCCTCACCAGCAGACATTGTATTCCAAAACCCAGATCTTAGCAGTACTTCAGGCTTTTGACTCCATCATTCCTTTTTGAAGGTTATGTTTATCCTAAACCTGTATTGTGGATAGTCATGGAATCATGGCATGGTTTGGGTGGGAAGGGACCTTTCAAGCTCATCCAGTCCAACCCCCCTGCAGGGAGCAGGGCCATCTGCAACTAGAGCAGGGTGCTCAGAGCCCCGGCCAACCTCACCTGGGATGGTGCCAGGGATGGGGCAGCCACCACCTCTCCGGGCAACCTGTCGCATGTATTTAAGGTTACTCTGGACTCCATCCTGCAGAAAATCCCTGAGGATCTATGTTTGAAAGGAAGCTGGATGAGCTCGGGGATGGCAGGACACTAAGAAACTTGAGCTGTGAACTTCCTTCAGCCACATCCCCTTCTGTGTTGGTAGCAAAGACAACTTCACAGCAGTTTCACAGGCTGTGGTTTCCAAAGATGCCCAAAAGAAGAGGACAACACGCATCTCACTGATGTGAAGAGGGGTTTAGGTACTCAACACCCACTATCCCTCATAAATTTATTCTTAAGGAATTTACATTTGACATCTCCCTGCACTAACTCCCGTATTATCTTCTTCCAGCCTTTTCTGCTCCTCTACCATGTTACCTATCCTGTTTTTCCACTCAATTTCCCACAGCTGAGGCCTTCATCACAGGGTCTAGGTGTATTGCTATGTAACTATCCAACTCAGAGCCACGTGGTATCAAAACAGGGTCTCAAACGACTCAGCAATGGGCAAACCATGGCTGGAGAGTCACAGATCACCTACGACTTTTGGTCACATCAGGCTCTTTTTGCCTTATTTTTGCTCTAAACCTACAATGAGCAGACAAGCTACAATTTAGGGGTCACTTTTATGATGTCCCATGAAGGGAGTGACATCAGGATAGCAACAGAGACAAGTCTTGCCCATTTAGACCTTTAAAGGACTAAAGTAGCTGAAGTAAAGGGGAAAAAAACCCCATGTAAATACAGAACCACAGAATGGTTTGGGTTGGAAAGGACTTCAAAATTCATCAAGGTCCCACCCCAGTGTCATGGACGGGGATACCTCCCACTCAACCAGGCAGCCCAAAGGTTTGTCCAACCTGAATTTCAGTGTTTATAGGGATGAGGCACCTACCCCATCATCAGATGTGCCACCAAATGCAAGACTGAAGCATCCAGTGCATCAAATACTCTGCTCAATAAAGTCTCACCGTGTTGTTCCTGGTGCTCACCATGGTGGAGAGAGTAAGCACCTTCAGATGGTTTATCAAACCACGTGTGGCTTGTATCTGCAAGCAGTTTAGCGACCATCAGGTGGAGCATATAGATAATCCTATAGAGAAGCCAGCACTGTCCTACCACATCAACCTTCACCCCCAGACTGGCTCAGTTTGGACAACGAGTCAACTTACCAGCTTTCCCCAGCAGCTGGATCTCACCTGTGGTTGGCCACCTCGTGTCTATATTTTACATCCTTCAGGTCAGGGACTACCTTGTTGCGTGGGGGCTTGTACAGTGCTGAAAAGCATGGCTGGAGCCCATGGTGGTGGCCACCAAAACACAGCTCCATGTCGCAACACCTTGGATAACCTGAGCTCTGCAGCTGAGCTCAAGCCAGGGTGATTTATTGCTGTTGCCCACACAGACCCGTTACGGATCGGCTTTTCAGTTGTGAGCTGTGCAGCACTCGCCCCGTTTCACACTCCGGAAACCACAAAAGGCGTTGAAATTTATCTGTGACAGGAGTGGAATGAGGTCCTAGGGTTTCTGGTGCCCCAGCACCTTGTAGAACAAGATCTTAGGATTTCTGTTAACCCAGCACCCTATGGAATGAGATCTTAGGGTTTCTGGTAACCCAGCACCTTGGCAAGAAGCTGAAACCTTTGATAGGATAAATGTCTTTCTGATCTGGTCAGTTCAGGGAGTTAAAATGCTTTGGATCACTGTGAAATTTGCCCCAAAGTGTCGTCTTCTTCCCTTCTGTTCAGCAAAACAAAAGAAGAGCAAAGGAACAAACCCGGAAGGAGAGTGGCCTGGAGAAGAAGAGGTGAGGGAGATGCCTACCGTTGTGGGAAGCAGAAGAGGTCTCTTGCGTTGTCACCGTCACACTGAAATTCCTCTCCGTCGTCTCCGCCTCTGTGCTGGGGAGAGCGGTGCGAGGAGCAGACGGTGTCACGCTGGGTAGCAGGGAGGCAGCTGGAGGCACGGGGATGGTTGTCCCCAGGGTGGAGGTGTTGAGGCTGACAGTGGTGGCATTGGGGGAGATCCTGCTGGCGGTGGTTGTAAGTGGCTTTGACACCACGGTAGAAACAGTCACTGGAGTGCTAATGTTGAGGCTGTTTGCGCTCGTCGTAGTCCCATCCTCATGACCTGCTGTAGGAGCTTTGGTGGGGCTCCTGCGGGAGATGGGCACGGTTGTGGGTGGCTCTGCGAGAGAAGAAAGCACAAGAGAACCTCCATGAGATACTTGCCTGCAACACTGGAAGGTTTAGATGCTGGAGATTTACAGGACTCTAGGGATAAAACATCCACAAACTCCCAAGTTCAGGACAAGGAATGCTTTGCAGAGCACTGTGACACACACCCTATAAAGCAGGCAACTTAAATAGGTAGGATGATCTCGAGGAGGTACAAAGATTAAAGCTCCTGCAAGACAGGATCCATATCTGCTAGAGGTAAAACCTGCAAGGTCCCATTTATGACACATCACCTTCTTCCCCATACTTTATATTACCGTTAAGTGGAAGGCAGAAGGGATAAAGTCATGGGAGCACTTACTCCTTTGATGCTAAAGATGGTCTAGGGACAAAAGAGAGGAGATGATGAGTGTAGTTACCTGTAACATTGCTGGCACCCACGCTTAACAGGCCACTTCCGAGCAAAAGGAGAAAGAACCACAATTCCATGTTGACCTGGGGAAGAGAGCAAAGAACAGTTATTTTGTGCAACATCACCCCAAAATAATTCACACTGGGTACGCCGCTGTGCATCTTGCGTGTGGAGAGCTGGAAGGGAGGAGAGAACATGTGGCTGGAGTCCCTGCAGGTGTATGGATGGGAAGGATTTATCTCTATGTTCATACATTCCCAACTGGAGGGTGCAATGGAGAGAGCCCAGTCTGGTGGATCAGCAAAGGTGGCCAGAGATGAAGCAGGGAACGGGTGAACTGTGGGAGAGCACGAGAGGAACGAGATATGAAGCTGAGCACCAAACAGAAGTACCTGGTCTTAAAGGAAGTGACTAACATGCTCATATAATGGTCTGAATGGTCTGAACAAACCAAAGTGCAACACAGGTTAAGACCATGGCATGGATGGAGCCTTGGTCCAAAATGCCCAGGAACCAGAAGCAGAGAAGAAGGAGAGGTCAGCTCCTCCTGCAGGCAGTGCCCAGCTCACTGGAGCCCCTGCCTCTTACCGGGTGTGGGCAGAACAGCTGGACGAGGCCAGGCTCAGCTCCATTCAAACCCCACCAGATTCCCTGCACGTGCAGATGAAACAAATACCCGCCAGTAACTATCCGAGATCATTCCTTGGACTGGACATTTCTTCCCAGGAAACATCCTGCAAAATTACGGGACGATGACATCAGTGCAGTTGTTCCCCCAGCCCTTTTAAATACAAGGGGTTTATGGTGATGTCTTTCCTCTCTAGACCTCCAAAAGCTCCTGAGAAAGGAGTAGTTATTTCCTCCCAAACAGATACGAGCCCAGAGGCTGAGGCAAATGACGGCGAGATGTGAGACGTCATCGTCCTGGCCAGAAGAGAGCCCAAAGCTGCCAAGCCTCAGAGATCAGGGCCTCCCAAGGTCAGGCCAGCATCTCGAATCTGCTACGAGCCCAGAGAGGGCTCGGATAAGGCTTTGCTATGTGCCATTGCCCAGCAGCTGCCATACGACTCTCTCCTGTCCTTCAGGCTTTTGTCACGTGTCCAGCTGCATCTTCAGCATCTCCAGGGAGAAGGCTGTGAGATCTCACCGCCAAGTCAACTTGACATGCTGCCAAGAAAGGGCTTTAGTCCTGAAATGCGGCTGAAGCCTCCCCCTTAAATACATCTCGTGGTGTTTGTTCTCATTCTAGTTATTTAAATCTGCTTCAAACTAAACCCATCCCAAACTCTGGGCAAAGGGACAACGCTGAAGTCATCAACGCGCTGGAAGCGATATCAAAAATACAAGATCCTCCCCACCCAGGAGTATCCTCCCACCAGCACCACCCACTTGCATGTTTTTCCTCCCCCCATGAAAAGAAGATCTGGCAAAAATCGAACTTACTCAGTGACCAAAAGGTCAGATAAACCCTGAACCAGAAGGAAACCAAGCTCCAGAGATAAGAGCTTTCCTTCAGCTCTCTCCACGGCCAGTCCTGGGGCAGGGCTTTCTCCAAGGGGTCCCACTGGTGTCAGCATCCAACTTTCCAGAAGGTTTCATCACAGGTTAAAAAAAAATCTGTCGTGATGAATTTAAATGGATTCAGTCCTCCTGCTGCTGGCCAGAGTGGGACTGGTCCTGCAATGCCTCCCTGGACCTGCTCCAGGGTGGGATGTCTAGAAAAACTGCAACCAGTAGAGTTTCAATGGCACAGAATCCCAGCATGGTGGGGGTTGGAAGTCACCTCTGGAGATCATCTGGTCCAATCCCACCTGCTCCAGCAGGGTCACCCAGAGCAGGGGGCCCAGCAGCGCAGGCTCCAGGCGCCTTTGGAATCTCTTCAGACAAGGAGACTCCACAACCTCTCTGGGCAGCCTGGGACAGGCTCCCACACCCTCACACCAAGGAACTTGCTCCT
>JANIJG010014168.1:0-12530 GCA_024611175.1 Megaceryle torquata | reverse complement strand
CACCAATATTAGCTTCATCCATTCAGCTTTTGTTCTTGAATGATATAAGTTAACTTTTCTGCTGTTAGAGGCCCTTTTATCAGCTTTGCCACTGACATGAATGTGCTTCTCAAAGGAAATACATTTTAGTCTGTGGCTTACTCAACACTTCAGAGAATAAAAGGGAAGCATATAAATTGTGAACTATATTATACAGAGTGACTGTTAATTCCCTATCTGATATAACTGGAATTTAGTCAATGGAAATGCTGCATGGCTCAGAAAAGTTTTTGAAGTATGGCAGGTGTGATTGAAAGTAACTAAATATTGAAATGTTTAAAAAATATTTATGAACCTTGATTCAATAGAAGTATATTTAATGTTCTTGTCAGATGAGGTATATATTTTCTTAGTAGCTGATGACTTATTAGGTCTTGTACCAGTATTAAAATGAAATCACCCAATTCAGTTATATATCATGTCAACCTTATGTGTAGAAGTTCGCCTGTGTAAACTGTACGAAAATTTGTTTCAGGTAGTTTAAAGAAACAGCACCCAATGAATTAGAGCATTCCCCCCTTTCTGGAGGTCTTTGCCAGTGTACTGAATAAGGGTGAACTGATTAATTTGTTTGACTTAATTTCACTTTTTCTGTAACCTCTGATAGCCATTGCATCATCATAGTAGGCAAATGAGATTGCTGTGTACTTTGGAGAAATGGATCACAACTGAGAAAATATAATGCTATCCCCTTGGAAATCAGTGGTAAAGCTCCATCTGATTTCTCCAGTGTCGGAGCTTGCATTTTTCTACATGTGCAAAACAAGATGAGCAGAAGCTGGAATATCAGTTAATTTTTACAATACTCAGAAGCAGTCATGCTTTGCACATACCTAACATCTGTTGTCCAGAAAATCGCCTTGGATTTTCCTATCAGGAACCGGGTAAAGCTTAGCCTCTGTTAGATTCTTAAGTGTTAGTGTTAAGCTACGTGCATGGGGATTAACTAAGGTGTAGAAGTATCCAGAAATGCTGATCAGGCAGGTCAGAGACACAGCTGCACTGTTTTTTATTTTCTGTACAGCTCAAGAACTGCAACAGAAACCAGGAAAAATACTGTTCCCACCGATTTTCAAGCTCGCTGCTAATTGAGACATAACACTACTCTGTAATGTTGATGTATGTGACAACTCACACCCATTTACTGTCTATTAAAGTTATTGTTCTGGCTTTATTAACTAAATCTGGCATTGCATTTTTCAGCTTGGGAAAAGATCCTATGAGGAAAAGAGCACTAGGATGCAGTCTGAAGTGTCTAGTGATTAATACCAGCTACCACCTCCATTCTCAAAAGTGCCTGGATTACTGTTTGATGGGAGCCTCTTTGTTAAGAGAAGGAAAAGGTCTGTTGTAAAAGAGAATGTCTTGGTAGGATACATATTAAAATAACAATTACAGACTAGAAACAGCAGTTCTGGGGGAACCCTGGAAATATTTTGTTTGTCTTCTGTGGAGGATTTAGTGCAGGAATGGCTAGCTGAGAAGGGAAATAACAACTTAGGTCTAAAAGAGATAGCATGATCGCTCAAGGGCACGCCGTCCTGCTGAAGCAGGGCATGCTGACCGCAAAATAACCATAACAATGAGGAAGAAGAGATAAGAAAGTGGAGTTGGCGCATTTGAAGCGGTAACTAATGATGAGCTCAGCTTTTGCAATATGTATAACCTCATTAACAAGTAACCAATGATGAGCTTGGCTTTTGCAATATGTATAACCTCATTAACAAGTGTATGTGAGAGCGTACGAGATACCAATAAAGTGAGACTTGCTGATGATCAACGGATGTCTGCGTCTCCCTCCTCCGACAGTGTCATGTATTTCATTCTTCTGGGGTTTCCCACCACTGCTGAACTGCAGCTGCTCCTCTTCTCTGTTTTACTTCTGACTTACTTATTAACCATGTTGGAAAACTTCCTTATCATTCTTATCATCCAAACTAACCACAGTCTGCAAAAACCAATGTATTTCTTCCTAGGAAATCTGTCTGTCTTAGAGATCTGGTATGTTTCTGTCATTGAGCCAAAGATGCTCACAGATTTCCTCTCTGAAGACAAACATATCTCATTCCAGGTGTGCATGACACAGTTGTATTTCTTTGTGACTTTTGTTTGTACCGAGTATATTCTGTTAGCTGTTATGGCATATGACCATTTCCTGGCCATATGCAAACCTCTCCGATATTCACTCATCATGAATCATCAATTTTGTGCTCAGCTGACAGCTGTCTGTTGGATGTGTGGCTTAACCACTTCTTCCATCAAGCTGAGCTTTATAGCCCAGCTCTCATTCTGTGATGAAAACAAAATCAATCACTATTTCTGTGATATTTCACCTCTACTGAATATGTCCTGTAGCAATTCCTCTTTGGCCAAGCTAGTGGACTACATCTTGGCTCTGATGGTCATCATGGTGCCTCTGTGTGCTGTGGTCACCTCCTATATTTGCATCATATTCACCGTGTTGAAGATCCCTTCTTCTCAGGGGAGGCAGAAAGCCTTTTCCACCTGCAGCTCCCACTTGACCATGGTGATATTGTTCTATTCCACCACTCTTTTCACTTATGCCCACCCTAAGGTCATGTATACCTACAGAGCTAACAAGCTGGTATCAGTTTTGTGCACAGTAGTTGTGCCACTTCTGAATCCTCTCATATACTGTCTAAGAAACAAAGAAGTCAGGTTTGCCCTGAGGAAGACCTTTACTTGCATAAGACACACATAAGAAATCAACTAAAGACTTCCGGAGAAGGAGCTTTGCTCATGAAGATCAGCTGGCAGTCCTGATGAACGGGAGGTTCAGAACTTAATCCACACCAAAGTGAAACTCCTATTCATGCACCCAATAACCTTATTTATTGAAGTAGACATTGATAAACTTGATTTCTCCCTATGCTTCTATGCTGTCTACCTTTCTTAAAAGTCTTCAGCAGAATGACTGCTCCAATGATAAAAACTAAACCTCAGTTTTTGTTTGCTCTAGATAGATCACTAACATTGTGTGGGATTGTAAAAGACATGTAAAATGCAGATATCTACATCTGATTTATTTAATCTGAGATTCTGTTATTTTCCTTGAAAAGAAATATGAAGTGGAATATAATTATAATCTTAACTTCCTTCGATACCCGATTTAGGATAAAATCCTCTCAAGAAAAACTTTTCTAATATAACAATAAAGGGAGTATAATTGAATAGCTCATGCTGTGGTATAGCTACAGTGTCATTCAGACTCAGTCTCTGGTTCACAACAGGGCCCTGGTATCTTGAATAGCCTTATTATACACAGGGCACACCAAATAATTCTCTCCAAGAAGACATTCAAACACAACTGATGGGATAGATCTCTTCAATTTTTCCCACAGGCTGCATGAGCCTTGGATCCAGTAGCACTCCAGCAAGGCTTGTGACCTTAAACTGACTCACAGACTTACAGTCCAATTTTTTCCACAAAGGAGTCTAGAGACACAGCCGATGCAGATGAGTTAAATACCGATTATCTGTGAGAAAATCTGATTATCAGAAGTCTCTCTAAGTGAAAAGTACCTCTTAGAATCTACTCCATGCTCAGAATATCACAATAATTCAAAATGTTTAATGAGGAAAGGCTGAGAGCCCTGGGACTGTTTAGCTCAGAAAAGAGAAGACTGAGAGGGGATCTTGTTAATGTTTACAGTTATCTGAAGGGTGGGTGTCAAGTAGAAAGGGCCAGGCTCTTTTCAGTGGTGCCTTGTGATAGGACAAGAGGTAAAGGTAGCAAGGTGAAACACATTAAGTTCTACCTCAACATGTGGAAAAACTTCTTTACTGTGAGAGTGACAGAACACTGGAACAGGCTGCCCAGAGAGGTTGTGGAGTCTCCTTCTCTAGAGACTTTTAAGACCTGCCTGGATCTGTTCCTGTGTGGCATGCCCTGCGTGTTCCTGCTCTGGTAGGGGGGTTGGACTCAATGACCTCCAGAGGCCCCTTCCAACCCCTACCATTCTATGATTCTATGATAATCTGTAACAAACAAATTAAAAAAAAAATAAAATAAAAAAAAAAAAATCTGACAGCTGGATGCATGTCTACATGATCATGTTAAATGTGGGTTTCAGTTCATAACTCAGACCACAGTTTCTGACACTCTGTGCTCTGTACTAGCAGGCTGCCTTTTCAGATTTTGCAGTTAATAAAACATCTAGATTTCCAGGGAGGAAACCTTAAGACTTTTTCTGTGCATACTGTTGCCATGGATACAGCTGATCCAAACAAGACTTTCTGAGGTCTTTAGCACAATTTTAGGGAGAGCTGTCAAGAACAGTTTGAAGCTAACCATACTGGGAAGTTAACACCAGAAATTTCAGGTGCTGTCTGTATTCTAGGTACTACCAGAAAATCTGCTATGAGAAAATAGGCAATTGAAACAATATGAACATACAATACAATATGAACCATGGTGTGGAAAATGAGTCAAATAAAAAAACCAAAACCAAAACCAAAACCAGTAGTTCTTTAGTTTTGCATTTGAGATCAAGAGCCACAGAGAGATACATAAGCATGGAGTCCTCAAAAAAACCCCTAAAAATTAGACATCTATGTCTCACGTCTAATTAAATGTCTAAATAAAATACCCTAGGCTCCTCTTCTGTTCATGGACATGGATGATCACCCCCAGAGGTTATTTTCTAATTAAGATATGCCTTTAACATAGAAATGTTATGAATCATTCTCCAAAGGTGTGTATCTCAGATTTTAAAGATGGCCTGTGATGCTTAGACTTGTGTGTAGTTGTGATTTAACCCCAACAGGCAACTAAGCCCCAAACACCTGCTCACTTACTTGCCCTTAAGTGGGATGGGGAGAAGAATTAGAATGGTGAAAGTGATAAAACTGATAGGTCAAGATGAAGAAATTTAAAAGATAAAGCAAAAGCATCAGCAAAAGAAAACAAGGAGTACTTTCACTGCTTTACATTGGCAGCAGGTGATTGGCCCTCTCCAGGAAAGCCAGGCTCCATCATATGTAACAGTGACCAGAATACAAATGCCATCACTCCAAATGTTCCCCCTTCTTCCCCCCAGATTTTATTTCCGAGCATGGTGTCATATGGTCCAGAATATCTTTTTGGTCATTTGAGGTCAGCTGTCCCAGATATATCCCCTCCCAGCTTCTTGAACACCCCCAGCCTGCTTGCTGGTGGGGTGGTGTGAGAAGCAGAAAAGGCTTTGACTCTGTGCAAGCACCATTCAGCAATGACTAAAACATTCCTATGTAAAATATTGCTGTCTTATCAATACTGATTTCATTAGAAATCAAAACCAAAGCCCTAGATGAAGAAATTTAATTCTATCCCAGCCAAATCAGTACAGTGTCAAGCCCACTTTACTCTTATTACAATATATTAAAGCAAAGTATTTATACATCAAGCATCACTTAACCTATTTCTCTCTTTATTTCAGTTTTTAAATGTGGTTTATCATAATGAAAATATTTCCTAAGTTTGTATCTGCTACATTTAAATCCTTGATAGATACACATAAAACCAGAATAAAAGATTTAAAACTATGATCAGACAAGATCACACATTGAACAAATTGTTGACCATACTGACAGTACAGAAGTACTTATTTCTCTATTCACTGTATTTAAAGGCACCAACCCAACGTATATATTCAAGCCTAGGTGAGAAGACACCTAAGAGAATAAAATGAGTAAATATAATTGAAAAGAAGTCACTTGAAATAGTCTGTCAATTTATGTTATTTTGAATATCCTGTGTGAAGTAAATACTTTAATAGAGAAAAAATATTCAAGAAATCTCAACATTTAAGGGATTTCTTCCAAGTACTTTTTAAAAAGAAAAAAAACCCCTCAGTTTCTCACATAAAGAAGTGATGCCTTATTTTTTTACTAATAAGGTTTTTTCTTTTTTTTTCCTTGTTTTTTCTTTTTTTTTTTTTTTTTTTTTTTACAATTTTCTTCACTTTTTTTTTCATGCATTTCTTGGCTCATATATTTTTTTTAAATTGCTCTGAATCAACTGAAGAAGCATATTCATTTGTTCTTTTGTTGAGTGGAGAGTAGTCTTTTGTGGGTTAGCTGCAACCTTAGGGCGAGCTGCTTCTGCCCAGTTACAGCTGAAATAATTGTTTAGACTACCTGTAGAATGAAATGTCTGTTTCTTGATTGACTGTAAAGTAAACTTTAAAAATATTTTGGATGAGCTGCATTCAGAGTATTTCTTTAGACTGAAGTGAACACAAGAGGGTAATTGGGTCATCTGTAGAAAAATATATTAGAAAAATCTTCAGACATGATCAATGCATCCATTTTACATTGTTTTCCATCTGTCTCTCTCGTTTTCATATGATCCCTGCTATATCACTTTTTAATTGTATATAGCAATAGAAGAGGAATTTGGGTACTTAAACACTTGTCTAGTGCTATTTTAGACCTTTCATGGTACTCTACATAGCCTTCAGCTGTGCTCTGGGAGGACACAGATTTTCTGTTATATCTGCCAGTTCCAAGAGAGAGTGTCTAAGAAATCCCCAGCAGCTAAAATTGTACTATCTTAATCTCTTTATGCACTTGAATATCGCAAGTGCCTCAAATGGAGTAAATTATAGAAACAAAGAAACATAGAAATGTCTGGATTGGAAGGCACCTCTAGAGGTCATGTAGTACAATCCCCCTCCTGAGAGCAGGGACATCCTCAACTAGAGCAGGTTGCTCAGAGCTCTGTCAAGCCCCACCTTGAATGTTTGTCAGGCAGGATTTCCCCTTAGTGAAGCCATGCTGGCTGTCCTTGATCACCTCCCTGTCCTCCATGTGCCTTATCAGGCCTTCTAGAAGAATCTGCTCCATGATCTTCCCAGGCACAGAGGTGAGGCTGACAGGTTGGTAGTTCCCTGGGACCTCCTTTCTACCCTTTTTGAATATAGGTGTAACATGTCCCTTCTTCCAATCACTAGGGACTTCACCTGACTGCCATGACTTCTGAAATATTATTATTGAGAGTGGCTTGGCGACTACATCTGCCAATTCACTCACAACTCTGGGATGCATCTTGTTGGGTCCCATAGACTTATGTATGTTCAGATTCCTTAGGAGGTCATGAACCTGATTTTCACATACAGTGGGAGTGACTTTCCACCTTGATTCCTGCCTTGTGTTTTTTTTGGGTTGGGAGAGAGGTTGCCAGTAAAGACTGAGGAAAAATGTCGTTGAGAATCTCAGCCTTCTCTTAATCTATTGCCACTAGCTCCTGTTCTTGTTCTTCAGGGGGGGTATGCTTTCTTCCACCTTCCTTTTTTCGATGTACCTGTATGTAGAGGAATTCCTTGTGGAACAAGGACATATGGTGGCTTTTGAGGGATTGGATAACCCATTTTAGGTCTGGCTAGGCCTCAGTTAGCAGAAGTACTGGGTCTCTTTAACGTCACCTTGAAGAGCAGAAAAGAAGAAAGTCGACCTTAAGCAAAGCGAGAGAGCAGAAAAAGAGCAGTGCGTACAGCATGTACACTAACCGCAGCGGAGGCAAATACAGAATACATATCCAAAATGCAGATAACCTATTAACCTAGAGCTTGATTTGTATGCCTGTAGTCAAACACCAATAAAAGTAGTTGATATACGTGTAATCAGATTGTAGCACTATATATAACCAAGTGACGCAGTCAGAATAAATGGATCGGCATGTAGCCATATTGGTGTGATTGTTGATACTCGTCCGGCTTCCCATTGGGACCCTCTTTGACTGGTGCCCGAACAGGGACCCTTAGATGGAGCTTAAATGCTGTTCGCCTAAACGCAGAAGACTCTGTGCATTGGACAAAGGTTCCAATTTGGGAGCTGGGAAGCTGGAGGCAGGAGAGACCTCTTAGGCAGACGCAAGACCAGTGTCCAGAGCTTGAGTGGCCAGTCAAGCCCCTGCCAAGGTAAGACTGCAATGGAATGGGACGTGGCAACACACTTGCTTACAAGTATCCTCTCTAAGAGCAGTGAAAAAGCAAAGGAAGCGGAGATTGGAGCCCTAGTGAAATGGGCTTGACAGAAAAGAAAAATGACGGAGCCCTCCTTATTGTTTAGTGTGAGTGGCATGCAGTAGGTGATTTACTCTGGGAAGCCATGCTGGACGGAGGAAAGGAGGAAAAGGAAGCCCGGGATTTAGGCTGCCTGTGGCGGACTATGATTAATACCTTACAAATCATGCAAGCGGAAGGGAAAGTGGCTGCTGCGGCGATAGAGGCGATCAGGGGAGGTTGGCACCCCAGCCAGAAAGAAACTCCACAACCATCCCATATAGCAGCATTTTTTGGGAGGGGTCGCACTCAGCCAATGAAAGGAGATGTGGGAAAACCATGCTCCACTGTGAAGGAGTTGTTAGAGCGCATGAGAGTGATTGAGGAAGTGCCGCCAAGTTTGTCGGAGTCAACTGAAAGGAATCAGGAAGTAGACGTGGGACCGCTTTCTCAGGGCACTGACACAGAGAATGACGGAAAAGGGGTGGTAGGCGGTGTCAGAGCTGAATTGGTGAGCGGAGCCCACCCCGAGGAAGTTGTAAGGCAGAAAAGGAAGAGAACCAGACGAGGAATTAGACGTCAGCGCCAGACTTCCTACTCCTTGGTATCCGGTTCCTCCTCTTCCTTGTCCTCTGTTGATGAGAGTGAGGAAAGTGACGGAAAGACCAAAAAAGGTGAGTTTAGTAACACTAACAATGAAGATATACAATAAATGTTGGTACGATTGAAAGATTTGGCCATACAACAAGAAAAGGCAGCGGTCCTCCCATCTGCGCCCCCCCAGTCTTTGCTGATTCCACCATCCACACTAGTTCCTGCACAAAAAGATCCAATACAACAGAGATGGACTGGTGTTATTCGTGATGCCATACTCGATGGTGACTGGCAAGCTGCAATTGCCTGTCCTGTAGTGCAGGGTCCTGGTAATTTTCAGTGGGAGCCTCATGATGGGAAGATTTTGCAGCAGGCAAAACAAACTGTTACCACCCCTGGCCTGCATTTAGAAGCGGCATGACAAATAATCCAGTTTTATTTTCACAGCTGACGTCCTTTGTCCTGCTGATTGTGCCAGCCTTGTGACATTGTTATTAACACCTTCGTAATATCTGCTGTTCGAGTGTGAATGGCATAGACTTGCAGCGGAAGAGGCAAATAAACACCAGGTTGCAGGAGATCCCCTGTATGGGGTGGAAGCAGACATGTTAACCAGACATGGTCCCTATTCAACGACTAATATGCAACTCCAGTATCCACAGGAAATGCATCATCTGGCTCAGTCATTAGCTCATCAAGCACTCTCATCAGTGCCAGACAAGAAAAAACCTGCCCTGTATATGACAGTGCATCAAGGGACAACTGAGCCATATGGACAATTCGTAGATAGGCTGTCAGCTGCTATAAAGTATGATCCTACTTTACCACCAGAAATGCAGGACCACATGTTTAGAACCCTTGCCTTTGAGGGGGCAAAAGCTCGAACATGGGCCATCCTTGCTACTCTGCCACAAGGAAGCCCAGTAGATGAAATGCTGGTACGAGCCACCAGAGCCGAGCAAAATAACCAAACTGCTGCCTTTACAGCGGCAATGCAGAACACCTTGGATAAACAAGGAAACATAATTGCGGCAGCCTTCTCTGGGGGTAAAAGTAAGTCACAGAAACCTTCACTGACAAAGAAGGTACCCAGTGGTGCTTGTTACCAGTGAGGTGAAATGGGGCATTTGAGACGAAATTGCTCCAAAACTGTTTGGTGTCGTAATACAGATACCCATGCTACTGCAGTTTGTCGTCGGTCGGGAAACTTCTAGCGCAGCGCAGTGGGGGTCCGCGCGAAGACACAAGCTTACATCCCCAACCAAACTGTAATGCCAGTTTCCTACTCAACAATGCACCTGCCACCAGAGGGAGCCTCGGCGTGGATGTGGCAACTGCAGTAGAGGTGACATTAACCAACAAAGAGGTCTCCCTAATTCTGACAAATGTGCACAGCCCAATGTTTAACACCACATCAAGATTAGGGGTCCCCCATGTGTGATTGGTAAACTTCAAAAGCTGATGCAAACTGGGATGAAAAAGAGCTAATTTTCCTAAATAACAGGGACCACCATGCGGACTAGCAGGGACTCCATTCCAAGCCCGGTCACCACAGATCAAAAAGATACCATCTGCCAACCTCTTTGTCAGCTGGCCAGTCAAATTAGCTTTAGTATAGATATTTGTCAGTTTCCAAACAAACCAGTCTTCTGACAGGGTATTCACTGTTGCCCATCTATTCAATACTGACATTCAATTGCACCACAGTGGGAGGCTCAAACATGATAAATCCATCTCCCACCTGGTTGGTACACCCAAGAAGGTCTAATTCCTCTGGTGGCCCTTGAATAATGTTAATACTTTGAATTATTTTTGCCTGCCAGCATGCACGCTGCTGCTGTGCCGTATACCCAGGTGTGTCAGAACAAATTCCTGCTAAGACTGTTTTGTTTAACAACGTGACATTGCTGACCATTCCCCGAAATTCGTCCGGATCGAAATAGGGAACCCCAATTAAACAAGTGTGGAATGGATCTCCAGGAGTAGCCAAGCTAAGCACATTGAATCTTGGCCAGTAAGATTCGCTAAGGTAAACCATATATTCTGCCGTTTTTGTATTGCAGTAAGTAAAGTGTTAACTGATATCAGACTAACTACAGTGATCATTACTCTGATACCTGTCATTGCGTTCTTACCGTCTTTACCAATGGCTATGCACACACCACAATCTCAAACCTCGCGTTCTCTTGGATACCTTAACAATGTTTAAAGCCTTGTTTATCACCCATCCAATGACTGCGTTTTTGCGCACCTCTATATTTTCTGGCTTCCACACCACTAGGAAACATTGATCTAGGGCAAAACCTAAAAATTCTCGACAGGCATGTTCAAAAGTTTTCTCTGCCAACTTAAATTGGCAAGAGAAACACAGTGGACAACTCTCAGCTAATCGAATACTGAGCAATCTAAATGTTGTCCCACAACCTCCACAACACAACACAAGTATTGCAGGACTTTTACAGCACAAGCACGCTGCGTTGGTTGA
Organism: Megaceryle torquata; assembly: GCA_024611175.1. Lineage (NCBI taxonomy): Eukaryota > Metazoa > Chordata > Aves > Coraciiformes > Cerylidae > Megaceryle > Megaceryle torquata. The sequence goes on along the minus strand of JANIJG010014168.1, from coordinate 1,409 downwards.
CTTACAGAACCTTCGTAAATCTAAGTTAAGCGTTCTAGGGCCAAATGATTGCCCCCTAACTGCAAGCCAAACAAGATCCTCTAGGCTACCGGGGATGGGTCCCAGTGCTCTGTAGAGTTCAGTGAGGGGCTGTTGGAAGTAGTACCATCTTCTCCAGACCCTTCTTTTTTCTGGGGTTGACATGCAGCTTGGGTGAAGCAGCTGGGAACCCACAGAGGATCATTATCTGTAGAGGCACAAAGGTACCCTCGACCGTTAAAAAGTACAGAACTAGGACCCTCCCATATACCAGTTCTCATGTTCTTATAATAAACTCTTAACCCAGGAATCGCTTGTGTTTTCCCTCCTTGATTTGCCTCGTGATGTATAACCACCGGTGGGCCTTCTCTTCCCTCTGTTAAAGAGAGATAATTTAAGGTAAATAATACTTCGTATAGTCGTTTATGGACATCGGTCTTGTCAGTGATCTTCTGCTTCTCCAGATACTCCTTTAGAGTTCGATTTGCCCTTTCGACAATGGCTTGGCCAGTGGCTTAGTGCGGGATACCAGTGACATGTTTTACCCCCCATCTTACCATGAACCTGGCAATTCGCTGACTAGTGTAGTCAAGGCCATTGTCTGTCTTAATTTCTACAGGCACTCCCATTACAGCAAAACAGGCTGTCAAATGTCTTTCTACATGCAGTGCCCTTTCTCCAGTTTGAGCTGTGGCCCAAATGAACAAGGAATAGGTGTCAATAGACACATGAACATATTTAAGCCTGCCAAAATCAGGAACATGAGTCACATCCATTTGCCAGATCTCCAAAGCTTGGAGTCCCTTTGGTTAGTTCCCAGTCCTAGTCCAGGACTGTGATGACTGCACTGAGGACATGCACGAACAAGGCCTTTTGCATCTGCGATCGAGATATGAAATTGGCGATGCAAGGACTTGGCATTTTGATGGAACATTTCATGACTATCTTGAGCTTCCTCAGATCTGTTTTTCGGCGGAATGATTACAGGACAGCTGACAGCGACGTCCACTCGTGCATTCCCCTCTCCTAGTCCAATGTTCCATTGATGACTATGGATGTTCATGATGCAATATTCATGTCTCCACTGGCTGATGGCAGTGCACAGCTGTAGGAACAACTCTCCTAACCGTCGATTCTTTGTCGTCCTGATCAAATCATGGGGTTGTCCAATCCCTCAAAAGCCACCATATGTCCTTGTTCCACAAGGGATTCCTCTACATTCCTCTGTGTCCTAATTTTTTGCCCTGTAGCAATGACCCAAATAACTACAGCATGCAAAAGATATTACACATGTCCATGAACTTATAGATGGACAATGAAGGTGGGATTCAAGAACCTAAAAGAAAGCACCTGGGATGCCTGAGAATGTTTCACAAAATGCTGCCAGATAT
>JANIJG010014167.1:4852-16785 GCA_024611175.1 Megaceryle torquata | reverse complement strand
ACAGCCTCTCTGGGCAGCCTGGGCCAGGCTCTGTCACCCTCACAGGGAAGAAGTTTCTCCTCATGTGGAGGTGGAATCTTCTATGCTCAAGTTTATACCCACTGTTCCTTGTCCTATTGCTGGGCACTATAGAAAAGAGCCTGGCCCCTTCCATTTGACACCCAACCCTCAGATACTTACAGACATTCATAAGATCCCCTCTCAGTCTTCTCTCGAGACTAAACAGGCCCAGTTCTCTCAGTCTTTCTTCCTAAGGAAGGTGCTCAAATGCCTTCACCATCCTCACAGCTCTCTGCTGGACTCTCTCCCGTAGATCCTCATCTCTCAAACTAGGGAGCCCAAAACCAGGTACAGTATTCCAGGTGTGGTCTCACTAGGGCAGAGTAGAGGGGGAGGAGAACCTTCCTAGACCTGCTGGACACAGTTTTCTTAATGCACCCCAGGAGACCATTGGTCTTCCTGGCCACAAGGGCCCATTGCTGTCCCATGGAGAACTTAGTATCCACTAAGACTCCAAGGTCTTTCTCCATGAAGCTGCTTTCCAGCAGGACGACCCCTAACCCGTACTGGTGCCTGGTGCTATTTGCAATTATCCCCCTCTTTATTTTTTTTTATTTTTTTATACACATCTCCCATTTTTTTCCTGTAATACAATTACTCTTTAAATAGTGGCTTGGGTCTTTTCATCATTTTTTTTTACGGCTTCACGTACAAGGAATTGCAAGTCACGTATTTTGAAATGTTTAGGAGAAGTAATAAGAACAACAAAACCAAGCAAACAAACAGACCATAACAGCAGATATTCGACTATTAAAAAAGCAATTCACCTCATGTTATTAAGCAAGCTATAAACACAAAACCTTGACTGTGTAGGAGAGAGCAAACAAAGCTGAGACACTGCCAGTTTGAGCTAGAGATGGGGACAATCATACTCTGAAAGATTTAGATGGAATACTTCAAAAAGATTACCAGATCTCATTGAGCTTATTGCCCCAAAAAGAGATGCAAGAACTGATCATCACTGCCTTCCTAGTCACCTTCAAGGTACTGCATGTACATCATCCATCTGGTCTCTTAAAATCTACTTCTGGTGTGCTTTATCTACATTATTTTACATGGCACTGAAAGGAGTTAAAAGAAGGTCTCAGAGTTGGAGACAGAAGTGAGAAGCTAAGGAACAGTCACTGAGTCACACTAACCAGAACCACAGAAGCACATCTGGATGCACCTTCCATATCCATATTACACATCATTCACAGCATGACAGAACTGCCACCGGGACCTAAGCTGAACTTTGCCACACATGGTGAAACCACACAAACAACCCACAGAAAACAAAATATCCCCCAGTTACAGAAAAGAGGCCAAGATAAAAAGCCTGACTTGGCAAGATGGTGGTGTTTGGACTTAAGAGTCCATTCCATTCGATCCCTTGCAAGACTTCACTTCAGCCTCAGTCTACACTGACAGAACCCATTCTGTACCTGGAGAAGCACAACATTGAACCATAATTCCCAAATAGCTCATGGACAGGCACAGAGACACACTTGGAAGGCTAGTTTGTTCTATTCTTTTCTCACACTGCTAAGCAGATGGAAGAATAGGCACTTTGGGGGTTTTGAAATCAAATTAATTGCTTTAAAAGCTTTGCCCAAGATAAACCATCTTACTTTGTGAGTTCATGATCTGAAAGCAGCTGTTTTAGATGCCTAGAGAGCAACTTCTTTTCCATGGAGAGACGAACCCAGGCTCTGGCCTTGCCAACATCCGTTTTGATCTCACTAATGTTCTGGATATGCCTGGAGTAATAAATAAATTAATGAATTTAAAAAACAAACCCCAAACTTAAAAAAACAAAACCCAAACCAACCAAACAAAAATACAATAAAAAAAGCAAACCAAACCAAAAACAAAACACAAGACACGAAAAAGATACTGCCCAGTATTTTCAAAGCACCACAGTTCTTTTGAACCAAGATAAGTTGAAGAAAAAAATCTTGCCAATAATGCAAAATATCAGGCAAACTACCAGAAAAAGTGACACGATCACCTTAATAGTCAGCACTACTTAAATTCCTTGCATATCTAGCTCAAGAAGAATCAGAGCCTGAAAAGGAAATACCTGCAATGCAGTGCCCTATTTACAAAATTCTAAACCAGGCCCATTGCTTCACATGATTTAAGAATCATTCTGGACCTTATCACTGCAATATTTATGGCTGAGTGCTTTGGAAAATTAAACACTGTCTTTGCATGCTCAGTAGTAGCTTTTCTTGCATACAAGACAAATGCTGTATTTTAAAAGGTCAAGCACGTCCCCTGAAAATCCTCAATTCACTCCTCCCTAGGGAAAAACTAGATGTTGGTAAGGAAAAAGGAGGAAAGGAAAAAAAAAATCCCAAACACATTCTTTAGCCCAAATGAGTTCTTTAAACTGCTTTCTTCACCGAGAAGCAAGAATGAGCTCAGAACTATGCAAGCAACTTGGCAATGACTGAGAAACCACATAAACTCCACTCACATTTCAGTGGAAATAAAACTATACAGAATGTTTTCAAAAGATGGAAACTCTATCAGGGTATTTCTATATGCTAGCAATGGTGGCAACATAAAATCTCAGTATAAAATGTTGTTTTATACATGTCAATGAAAATGTTGCACTATATAATTAAGAATAGCTCAGCAAGGTTCTTTCACACATCCCCCTTCTGCTGTATGAAACCAAAACTGTTCTTGATGGTACATGTTGTATGCAAACCTCACAGGTTCTCTGTGTTGGTTTTAACAGGTTAAACTCACCTCATATCCTGGATGAGAGAGATTCTAAGAGGTGACATGGCTGGACTGCTATCAGACTTTCTCCTTTCTGAATCAAGAAGTATTCCTAGATTTGGAAGAATAGAATCTCTTGTTAGTAGAGATCCATCTAAAGATTTTTAAATAGAAAAAAAAAAGGTGAATTAACACCAGCTTGCACTCCTGCACTAGTGGTGACTCACTGCTTTGTGGAGATCCTGTGGCATATTTCCACTCCAAATGACATGAAAATCTTAACATGCTACACAGATGGTTATGCAGATCAGCACACACTGAGCATTGACATGTTAATGAGCTGAGATTCAGCTGAAATTAGGATGGTTTAAGACATATACCAATCAAGTTTTATTTTCTAAAGACTACCCTATTTTCTTTCTACATGATAAAACTGACTGACACTGTTGACACTAGAAAGAGGCGTTCAACACGTTTTACTGGGTACATCACACATCATATGCTTAACTAACCTCTCACTTTGCACACTTCTGTAACACTATTATTTTCTAAATATATTCTAAATATATCACATTTTGGGTTTTTCAAGCAATATTGTTACTCTTGTCTTTGACATTCCACTCCAGAATCAACTTGTATATTAAATACAGTATATAAATATAAACTATAAATATATAAATATTAATCTCAAACTAGAGAGCACAAAAAGCCACCATGGACCAGATGACATTTAGGAGACCGTAATGCTTTGCAAATCTTTGACTTTGTTTGATTGCAGGCCCTCGTGCATGCTGGCAATGCTCAGCTCTTTGTCTACAGCAGCTTAAAAACAGGCACCCACCACATGCCCCAGACCCAAAGTTACACCCTATGCTCCCATCTGACACAAGTAGTGTTTCAAAGTTCCATTAATAACCTTAGAAGCAGATTATCTTAGGTGCAATATTACTGCAATCTCTTGCTTTTAAACAATAAGCCTACAGGGATGTACAGTACAATTTTATATGCTTATACTTGTTTTCTACCCCTATCCATAACATGCTTTGCCAGTCATGCAGTGCCTATGTGTCATATGGAAGATGGTATATCACAGCAATTCATTTTAAAGCCTATCTTTGAAACAGAAGGTATTTCTGGGATCTAATTACTGGAGTAGTCAGATACCAGAACCAAACAAGTGGGCTCAATCCAAACAAGTTTATTTTTCATGAAATATAGTGAGGCAATATACCAGGTCTATATTAATTCTGTAGTGGATAGAATACTTGATTCAGTCATATAGGATGAAGGGTATTTCCAAGGAAACAATCTCTGCATGGTGCAAATCTGCAGGCAGCTCTTACTCATAGGTTTTTATCATCTTCTTCCAGCAAAAGGCAATCTTACCTGAGGTACTGAAGCTGCCTGATGTAGTTTTTCGCTGTCTGTTTTCTAGGTAGTGTAACAGATGAGACCACAAAGCAGACTTTCCCTAAAATTAAAAACAAAGAAAAATTAGTTAAAGAAATCACCAGCAGATGAAAAAAAAATAATCATCATTTCAATCATCCCTATGAAGTCATTGTTAAAAACCAAAAATGAGACAGAAGTTGGAGGTGCTCAGGAGCTGTAAAGAGGTTGAGAAAGAAAACCAAGAGTCAAACTACTGAGATCTAATGATTCTGGTAACAGGAAAACATCAAGTGAACATCATTTCTCATAGTTCATTAACTTTAAAAGAAACCACTTAAAAGCTTGTATGACACTCTGTGTGTAGAGATCCAAGTCTGAGGCTGCTCCCTGTACTATGTGCCTTTCCCTCCTGCCTCTCCAGCAGTCAGAGGTGATACAGAGCCAGCCTGAGTAAACCATCCTACACCCAGACCAAGTCTTGTGCATCTGTTACATCCCAAAAGGCATCTCTCTCCATAAACACACACATGCACACACGGTCTAGTGTTCAGCAGGTAGCTGCCATGGCAAGAAGAACTGCAACACATCATATAAAGCAGCCAACAAAGGATCCCGCAGCAAACAGATGTCAACAGCCATAATGAATGTAAGGACTCATCCAGTATATATCTGCCTGCTTCCTTTACCATCATGTTACTCTCCTTTAACTTCACCAAATAGCAATGATGGTGAAAGCTCTGTCTATAAAGGAAAGGCAAACAGCCCAAGGAAAGCAGTCGGACAGAGAACGGGCAAGGGAATAACCAAGGCCTTCTAAAAATGTCAGAATATTTCAGCCATTAGACCCTACAGATGACAACTCTCCTGCATTGCTCTGGGCAGAAGAAGGTGGGGATTCACTTTGCGTTGGAAGAATCAGTAGGTAGCTAATGTAGGACTACCAGGGTTCATCAGCAGGGAAGAGGTAAGCAGGGATCAGTGGAAGGAAAGCCATCCTCATTATTAAGGTCAACTGAGAAAGAAGAGTCTTCCTTGACTCATTAGCGAAAAATAAAATAGAATCAATGTAGCAAACAGCAGGCTTTTGCATATTTAATAAAGGCCAGAGCACACAATTGTTGGTGCTATTGGGTTTTTGGTTTGTTTTGTTTGTTTGTGGCTTGTTTTTGTTTTCTCGTTGTTGTTGTTTTGAGAGGCTTTTGTGAGGTCAGTTTTTGGTTTGGTTTTTTATTTTTGGTTGGTTGGTTGGTTTTTGGTTTTTTTCCCCACAAACTGTGGATCATAATATGAGATGCAGTGCACTTCCTCCCATCAGGCCTCTGTCATTTTCCACCACTCTATCTATTCCACCATTCAGCACTGTTTGCCAGCATCTGCAATCAATCCAAAGCATTAACCTTATGTGGGGTTGGCCGTCTGGTGGTCTGAAAGGCCCAAATCTGAGTTGAAGCAGAGTATACTGATGCTCTGTCTTCTAAGACGAAAGCAGTACAGCTTCTATCCTAAGTGATATACAAGAGGGAAGGGAGAGAATCACACGATAAATCTTCACACAGAGAATTGCTATATAGTTTGATGGAGAGCAGATTTAAACACTGGTGCTTGGGTGCTGGGAACAGAGATACTGAATTACAGTTGTCTGGATTATGTATGTTTATTCTGCACATTCTTCTAAGTTAAGTTATAATCCTCACTGCCCTTGCTATTTCTTTGTACAAAGAAAGAGGAAAGGATAAATGCCTTCCGAACTCCATCTAGTCCCACAGGTGACTCCAAACACAACAGCACAACAAACATTCATTTAACGTGAAAAACAACACCTCTAGCTGGTGACCTTGTGAACATCACTTAACTATCCCTACATCGTTGCAGAATAACCAAAATAGAAAGGGTTTTACTCTTAAAAACTAAATTATCCTTCATGAAAACAAATTCTCCGCACCATATCCCATTGACAGTACCTTTAGAAGACGCTGCCTATGCAACTTCATTAACGAAAGCATTAAGAACATAGAAATAGTTTTATTTACCATCCTATTAAAAGAACAAAACAAAACCAAAACCCAACACCAAAACCCACAAATCAAAGCAAATGTAAAGCCTGGGTTAAATGGAAAAGGAGTCATCTATAAAGACATCTACATGTGTACTTGCATATACCCCAGAGCAAGGGGTGGCGACAGACAAGGGGGGAATAAATGACATGAAAAAGGATGGGAGGGGGACAAAGTATTTTAACACATGTATATACATACAAAAGGTGCCCTCTGATAGCGCAGAGAGGACGAGCGTAATAGGACTTCAGGGAAACGCGCTCTGCAACATACAGGAATATTTGTTCCTCACCTGTTTGACTTGCAGACCGTGACTCCATATCCTTTCTAAGAGGTCACACAGACTGGCTATCAGGGTATTCTCTTCTACACCTGTGATATTCACTTCTCCATGACCTAGCTCCACAGCTTCTCGACCCATTTTTTCAACCAACATCCTCTTGGTCTCAAAAAGGACAAGGCAAAAGAGAGTTAATTCTTTCCACAGGAACTTCCAAGATCACTTACACTTTTTTAACAACCACGGAGGAAGCAAAGGCTTGGCAGAATAACTAAGTGCAGATTGTGTTTCTTTTATCCCTGTTTTTCAAGCCGCAGCAGCACCAGCGTTGGTCACTGTAGAGCCTCTTCCATCTTTTCTAACAAGGGGCTTGCAAATGAGCACATGACCCTCCACAGAGTAACCCCAAAGGGTCAGCAGGCCATGCACTGACAAGCTAGAGGCACAGCAACAGGGCCTTGAAACACAAGCGTGGGTGCTTCTGAAGCTGGTGAGTGCTGGACTGGGAGCAGTATGCTGTGTCTACCTCCTCTCAGGGGAGGTGAACATGCACAAGCGCTTCCATGTAGCAGGAAGATATGTTGCTCCTGTGAGATCTTGTTCTGTCAGAAGGGTGTCTGTGTTTTAAGCAATCCCACTCTAGAATGCATCCCCTGAGTTTCCCGATGAGCCACATTCTCCTGAATTGTGCACAATTTCATACTGGTCAACAAGCTCTCGACAGCTCCTACAGTACAAATCTCCCCGTCACAATACAGTCATCATGTGGGATGGAAAAATCACTAGGGAATCACTTTCTGCTCATCTCTTGCACCATTTTTTCATCTTTTGTTGCTATTCTAGAGTCACTAGCAAGTGATGCTCCCTTAGGCACCCATGCAGAGTCTTAGTTGAGATGAAGAACTCCTAAGTTAATCTCTAGCTGCTTTTCTTCCTCACCTCCCCGGTAACTTCTCACTCTGCTAACAGCAGGCTTACTAGGTTCCCTCGAGTTACATTCCCACAGTGGAAGAGCCAAGTCTACTTGAAAACATTTCTACTACCATATGCCTCTCTGAAATGAAGGGGAATATTTGGAGAGTTTGATACATACAGAAAGCTGAAGTGAAATCAGAAGTAGATGCATGTATCAAACATGTTCTTCCAAAAAGCTATATACAGTTGCTATTTTACCTCCACCAACTTAAGACAAGAACGTGTCTACTTGATAATTCATCTCTGTACTTTGTTAGCATAAACAATTCAGATTAATACCTTGTCAAGTATATACCAGTGAAGCATGCCTACGGATTAATGCCAAGTTTCTTTAAGTTCTTAAACTCTTCCATTTCAGAAGTTTCTTAACCCACTTCCTTCAGCTCCGAGAAAAGCTCCTGAATTTTCACCACATTTTGGAATATTCACTCCTGTTGCAATAGTATAGTCTCATCAGTGAGAGCTGAAATATGCTACAATACACGTGGGCCACAGGATGATAAAGACCCATCAGAATATTTAATCTCTTTCTATCATTTTACATTCTCTATCATAACTCTGCTTGATAAAGTTTCCAGTCTGCAGAATTTCTGAATACATTATCTCTTCACAAATTTCTCCCTACCACCACAAAGGGCTAAAGCAGAAACACACTGCAGAAGAAGGGGGTTCAAACGTAGTGGCCACCCACAAAATGGTCCATAAAGGATGGATATGAGTTGCAAGAGAAGAGAATTCTCCTCTGTATTACCTTATTTCGGCATTCCTTCAACAAGCCTTCTACAAACTTCCAGTTTGTTTGAGCAATTACCGATGGAGAGAGGTTGGACAGTTTGGGCTGCCGAATAGTGCTGCCCAGATTCCTGGCTTCTTGGATGTACTTCTGTATTAGGGTAGAAAATTGACAAAGAGAGAAGAAAGTGCAAGTGAAACTACTTTGCCAAGAGCAAAAGGTAACCTTATCTTTATAGCCCAGCCCTGTGCAACAAGGGGAAAGGATTGCATCCCCTTTCAGAAAAGGCCCCTTTTTATAGCCAGTGTTACACTGGGCTGAGGCACTTAAGGTACTATGCCACTAAGGCAACCCCCCCTTTACACTGTCCATCTAATATTAGAACACATCGAGTACAATTAGAGGTACATTGCTGAATAATAAAGCACGACACAAACTGCCAAGGACATTTGGATACGCAGAGATTTGACGACTCCCTCTGCTGCTGAGAATGGTCTTGGTATTTTTTTCATATAAAATTAAAGTTTGCAATAATTACCCAGTCCCAAGACTATTCAAATGGCAGACTGGTCTACGTGGGGACTGCAAGAAAATTTTGCCTGGAGTTTGACAACACCTGAGATCTGTGCTATGCCCTCCATTCCTGCAGATCTGTTTCTTACCCACCCTCCCAGTCCTGCAGGAAGCAGCTGCAAAATGCTACAGACCTCTCAGCTCTGACCAGCTGCATTTTTGAGCAAAATTATTTCCTGAACTCACTATACTTGAAAGAGCTTTTTCTGCTCCTCTTACTGCCATTAGTAAGTTGCCATTGTTTTCACCTCCGAGACAAGAATTACTATGTATTGCAAATTAATAGGTAACTGCTCTAGCTTACACTGAAATAATCACCAGCTGAAAAGTCAGTGAATAGACAGATTTGTCAAACAACGTGATCTTCACAAAGAGGAGAAACCACACTTTCTCCATCAGCCTTGCATTAAAGGGCTACGATACATACATTCAATCACCCATCTTCACCCAGAACTATGATTAACAGCTATATTGTGCATTGGACATACCAGATAACGCTCTGACACAGATTTTATACAGGGCATGAAGGGCCAATCATGCTGGTCCCAGTCTAAACAAAACTGCAACTGAAGCTCTGACATGGAAAAGTCCAGATGCTGGCAGGACAAGTTGGTAGCAAAGAGCAGACCATGCAGAGTGAAAGTGGTAAGCACATACGAAGTAATTAAAGCAAGCATGCAAAACAGAAAAGGAGAAGAGTGAAGACATAACACAATGCAGAACTCCCAAGCCCGCAACATAAAATTAAATTCATAAGGAATGAATCTGAAAGAAAAAAAAAAAAAAAGATGATGTGCAATCACTGGATGGGTGTAAACTCTGCCCTCCCCTGGACACAATTATTTGCAAATTAAAACCAACTAAGTCTCAATTCCACAGATTTTTTTTTTTGCCCAGGGAGGCTGTGGAGTCTCCTTCTCTGGAAACATTCCAAACCCACCTGGATCTGTTCCTGTGTGACCTGATCTAGATGGTCCTGCTCTGGCAGGGGGTTGGGATGATCTTTCGAGGTCCCTTCCAACCCCTACCATACTGAGATTTTGTGATGTAGCTAAAAAGGTACAGCATGAAACCCTAAAACACCAGCACAGCTTGGTGTCTATCATTGGCAGACGGTACCCTCACCTGAACATGGATTTGTAATTTTTATCCTTCAGGAATTATTTGCCTTGTATGACAAAGTAACTCCTACAAGAAAAATCAACCTGTGAAGTGTCAGTCAGAAACAAAGAAATGCCCCCAGAGACAAAAGTTTTGCCTTTGTGATTACTTAATTGCTGTCTCAGAAGTTTCCATGTGCTAAATATCATCACTGTTAAAAGCAACAATGAGTTTGCAGATCCTTCACTTCTGTTCCTTCTAAGTAAAAAGTGCTTTTCTGAGCATATGGAACATGTCAGAGCCAGAAGCTACTTATAGGGTTGGGTTTTTTTATTATGCAGACATTCTTCTATTACATGGTTATGGATGACATAGAAGACACCAGACTTCAAACAAAATTTTAATAAAACAATGAGAAAATTCTGAGTACACTGGAAAAGCAATTAAATTCCTTACTACTATGAAAGAATGAACTAGATAAAGATATTTGATTTTGACATTATCTTAACAGACAAAAGACTACTTTAAAATTTAAAAAAAAGCCCAACCTTGATAATTAAGAAGACAAGAGATTATTGTCTTCATATAAACATACATTTAAATAGAAGTAAAGCTAAATAAAACTAAATAAACAACCCAAAAAAAAAAGTTCTGACATTTTAAACCGGGTTATTGTTGCAATTACCTGTAAATCAACACTCAGGATAAGTTTGTAGTCTGTATCATCTGAATCAAACTGTACTATAAATAGTTCACATCACCTAGATCTTTCAAAATCCCTTCACCACAAACAATAACGGTGCCAGCTTCTCTCACCAGAACTTCTACAGCTATCAGAGCTGTAAACCAGCATCAGACTCTGCTGTGTAAAAATAGGCAGACACAAACCTGACACTATGGGTGGGATTCACATTCCCACCTTATCAGAAGGCTGTGTGTCCATTTGCCACCTTAAGACTTCTTTTATGGTCTAGAGAAGAAAAGCTGGCAACGATTCTGATTTTAGGATGAAATTCATCACTCTCTGGAGGAGGGCATCTTTCCTCCATCAAATATACTAAAGAAGCACAGGGCAACTGAGTTATTTAGAGACAGGAAATAGATGACTAAAAACTGTTAAGATTAAATTCCCCCCTTCACCACTCCCTAGTAAAAACAAACAAACAAAAAATTATAAAATAAATAAAAGCATGTGATGACATTTTCAAGGAAGTCTCCTATACATGATATGAAGTAACTTTGTCCAGAAAGGGGTTAAAAATGGCCAAACTTTTAGCATAAGCAAACTAACTATTTTTGGTCTACCAAGGACCAGAAACTTCATTTGTGTTAAATACAAATAAGAAAGGGAAGAGATGGACTGAACATTCCAGAAAGGTTACAGAGCATTATCCAGGCAATTAGAAAAAACCCAAACCATCAGATCTCTACAGTCAAATGATTTTCACCTCTCTCTGATCATTGTCAAGACGCAGATGCTCCGTGTGTTGCTTCTGCCTGTCCTTCCGCCTCCACTGCGCGGGAGCATTTCGCTTTGTCCACCTACAGCCAGAGGAATAGTGTTAAGCAAATATCCAGAGTTAGGTGAAGAGCAGCAGCAATGGGGGAAATCAGTTTCTATCTTATTGTATACTGAACATGTTGACATTGATTGCATCAGTGCTGCTGCAATCGCACACAAGGAATCCCTGTAGAAGAATCTGACATTGGGCAGCCAAAGGATTTCAGAAAATTGTTTCACATACACTTGTTTTGTGCTTTTTCCATTCTTTTACAAAATCTATTTGCAATTTACATCTTTCTCCTCTTCCTTCAAAGTTTTTATAAGAAGATATCCTAAAATATTTGCTAGCTCTTAACTGAGATAGGGTAAAGAGATATGCTTTGATATCAATAGTAACTACAAGCAACTCGCTCCCTCCTCAACTACAAGCAACTCGCTCCCTCCTCAACTACAAGCAACTCGCTCCCTCCTCAACTACAAGCAACTCGCTCCCTCCTCAACTACAAGCAACTCGCTCCCTCCTCAACTACAAGCAACTCGCTCCCTCCT
>JANIJG010014166.1:0-33695 GCA_024611175.1 Megaceryle torquata | reverse complement strand
TAATGTTTTTTTTTTATTACTGAATTATTTTAAAAATTGAACTATAAATCACCTAAAGTGATTTTTACAGACAAAAAAGAGGGTAAGTTATTAAAAAAAAAAAAAAAAAAAAAAAAAAAAAAAAAGAAACAGCATCTGAAGTTCTGAGTAGTCTGTAGGCCCCATATAAGCAATGTTTTATCTGGTTGCCAGGATGTATTAGTGAATCCAAAGGTTTTCATTCACGTATTCAAAATATTGTACTTTTGGCTGTTATGACCTGAGACATAAGAGATGAAATTATGAATGCATATAGTTTACCCCATGTACAAAACATAGTAATGGTTTTCATCCAGAATCTGGAAACAAGAGTGATTTGAAATTATCTCAGCAGGCATTACTGCTCTACCACAGCCTGTCACTTAATTTGCTGAATAAAGTAAACAGAGATCATGACAAGGACTCAGAACATATAGCAAGGAAGTATTAAGTTTTCACTACTCTGGAATGACAAATGAAACAATTACATGTTTTGGTTTTAGGTTATTTTACAGTTTGTGGGTTGGTCATCAGGAGGTTTTTCTCTACCTTGTTTTTATGTTTATGTTATCCTATGCTTTATTTCTCCCACAACACAACTCATGCGGCATAAAATATAGCTGTTTCAGCCTTACTTGTGAGATTTGCTAGTTCAATCACTGACGTTCCAGACAAGACAAGAGCAATCAGTCTCCTTCACTACTCCAGCAACTGCTGTCCTGATACAGTAGTAAATGCCATGAAAACAAGCGCATCATTCTGCTGGAGTAAGCACAGTCTAAGTGTTCCTTGTTAAATCATCAAGCCATCTTCCCATTTACAATTTTTCCAGAAACTTCTGAGTCAGAGACTCAGGTTTTTCTGCATTTGTTTGGTTTTATTACTGAGTATGCTTTTTAAGTATTCATGAGTAAAATGCCCTAGATCTAGACTATTATTTCTTTGGTTTATACAAAATAGTTACAAATGAGCAATACTGGAAGCACTCTGGACCACTCCATCCCAAGACCTCCATCCAGTAAAGGGGACCACGGAAGCAAAAAACACAGTAGCCAGTAAATCTTTGCCCAAGAGGGATGATGAAAAACCTGACTACTCCTCTACCATGTAAGGATTCATGAGGATTGTTTTTCAATTTGTTTCTGAATGTTGGTAAGACTTTTGGAAATAATATAATATAATCCTATCTCTGTTGAGAAGAATGGATGTAAAAAGCCCATCCAATGTCTGACTGCTTATTTGAAAACTGCTGATGTGTATCTGACTTCAGATGAGAGTAACTTCATATTAAAAAGTACAATCAGAGTAATGAAAATATATCTTCAGATAAGGCTTACAAATGTTCACTTTTGCAGTGCTTGTGAAAATAGGAAAGGTAAGAAATTACAAACAGCTTCAGAAATGTTTCTTCAAGAGATGTACAAGCCACAGTAATATTTCCCAGTGCTTAGTACTAGGACCACTCACATTTAATATCTTTATCAATGATCTTGACGAGGAGATAGAGTCACCCTCAGTAAGTTTGCAGATGGCACCAAGTTTCAGTGGAAGTACTAATCTGCTTGAGGGTAGAAAAGCTCTACAGAGAGACCTAGATAAGCTGGACCGATGGGCCAAGGCCAGTTGTTTGAGAATCAACAAGGCCAAGTGCAGGTCCTGAACCTGGGTCACAACAGTGCATGAAACATTACAGGCCTGGGGCAGAATGGATGGAAACTGTCAAAAAAAGACCTAGTGATACTGGTCAACAGCCAGATGAATATGAATCAGCAATGTGCCCAGATGGCCAAGAAGACCAGCAGCATCCTGGTGTTTATCAGAAAGAGTGTGGCCAAAAGGAGTAGGGAAGTCATTGTGCCCCTCTACTCAGCACTTGTGAGGCCACACTTTGAGTATTGTGCTCAGTTTTGGGCCCCTCAATACAAGAAAGACATCAAGGTGCAGGAGAAGGTCCACAGAAGGGCAATGAAGGGTTTAGAAAAGAAGCCTTCTGAGGAGCAGCTGTCGGAAGTGGGGCTATTAGGTCTGAAGAAAAGAAGGCTGAGGGAAGACTTTATCACTCTGCAACTACCCAAAGGGAGGCTGTAGAGAGGCTTGTGCCAGTCTCTTCTCCCAAGTAACAAGCAATAGAACAAGAGGAAACAGCCTCAAGTTGTGCCAGGGGAGGTTTGGATATAAGGAAAAATTTCTTCACTGAAAGGATTATCAAGCACTGGAACAGGATGCCTGGGGAAGTGGTTGAATGACCACCACTGGACATGTTTAAAAATCATGTAGATGTGGTGCTTAGGGACATGGTTTAATGGTGGCCCTGTCAGTGTTACATTATCAGTTAGACTAGATGACCTTAAAGGATTTTTCCAACTTAAACTATTCTATGATTTAATCACCAGGATATATTATTTTTTTTCAACAACAATTAAATACTCTCTTCCTAATACTGTGTGCCATAGAGTAAAAAAATCTATACCACCACAGGAATACAATAAACTAAGGATAGAGCAGAAAAATTTAAAGGAAATCAACTAACTTCATTAAGTCTCTGCACCCAAGATAAAAAATTTTAAATCCTTGCATGGATGCTGTAATTCAATAAAAATAGTTCAGGTTTTATTTTGACAATAAAGTGTTCCTAATCCTTCAAGTACCAGTTTTGCATTCCCTATGTGCCTCACTGTTCTCTTCTTATGTTACCTACTGGCAAACACAGGAAGAAAAAAGTTAGCTTTCATCTGTATCACTTCCCAGTGCAGTTGCTTTGTGACTACGGAAAGGCCTGAGCCAACATGAGGTAGGTAGGGGATGAACTGGAAATAAGAGTGGAGGAATATTTTTTCAAAAGCAGTACCACCTTGTGGCCATGTGAAGTGTTCATTTGTACCATATTGAGCTAAGGTGATTCTGTGACTACTTTTAACTCCATGTTAACACAAGCACAAACTGTAATCTAACAAATAGCGTCTCACCTAGGCCTGACTATTATATAGTAATTTGTTACTACGTGTACCAGATAAGCTTTAGCCTACTGCAGTCTAGAGAAAGGATGGCAGATGACTCATGACTCTGGTCATGTACATGCCCATATAACTGGGACAAGAAGAGCCAGAATAATATGTTTACAACTCATGAGCTACAAATGGACAGATCAGCCACCCTGATCAGAAGAAAGGTCACATACCACTGTCTATACATGAAGAAAGAAACCGTAAGAGACATTTGGACCTCGAAGAGATATTTGGAGATAATAAATACTGTGTGTTGATTCTGACTGTAAATAATGATTTCCAAATAAGAAAAGGAAAAGCTTTTTGCCTGACAAGGATAGTCAGCCATTGAAGAAGGCTGACCTCTACTTCTCTGGGGCTTTTCAAGACAATCCTGAATAAAGCCTTCAGTGACCTTGGCTCACCTCAGAGCCGAGTCTGCTTTCAGAAGCAGGTTGGACTAGACAACTCTTGAGTTCCTTCCCACACTGAATTATCCTGAAGATTCTATCATTCTGTCTTGCTTTCCCTTACAACCTAGTTATGTAGACACATACATAACATACTGAATTACATGATTAAACTCTTGATTTACACCTTCAGTTGATTTGTATTTTCACGGCTATGACAGTTTCTTGAATCAGATTCTCCCTTTACTATGGACTGAGTCTATTTATTATAAGTGTCACAAAGTAACTAAATCTGTGTATCAAAAAAAAAAACCAAACACAACATAGATTTTAAGGTTTTTACCATTAAGAGGTAATTAAAAATTCTCCTCATGTAACTCATGGCTATATATGTCTATTCTGCCTGAAAATTCTGATGCATGTTTGTGCACTGCTCTTTGAAGTAAAACCTAAGAAATGAATGCAGAAAAAGAAAAAAAAAAATTAACTAGAACAGGGTACCATGGAAGGGCCCTCTATTTCTTCAGAAACACACAGGAACCAATAGTACACAATAAAACCAAGAAGCCTTCATCTCTACTGTTAAACATGTGCTTTGGTATCTTTTCCCTGTCTTGGATTCAAATCACTTGCATGTTTCAGTAAAATTTGAGAATAACACATGTAAAGTCAGTTTCAAAGTCTGTTTCAAAGTCTGTTTACCAAATGGTAATCACAAAACAGAACAACGAAAAACATGTCATTAACCTCCACAACTACTGTAATAAACTCCCCTTCTAACACTACCCCTGGGCCTGACCCTAGACACTGTGGAATGCACTGTGCTTCTTGGACTGTTCTGTGACACCTCATGGAAATGCCACAGGTGAAATGCTGAACTGCCACTTAGAATATCAAACCACAGAGGCAAACGCTAAAGGACACAAATACCTAGTTTCTATGGAAAGCTTTTGCTGCCAAGAAAGCAAACCACTTCATTTCTATTCTTAGTCCTTTAGAAAAAGAGGATGAAAACTATAATGCACAATGCATGGATTATGCAAGACTCAAACCAGACAGTACTTTTATCATTAATATTCTTCCTACTGACTTTGTGTTTACCTTGTTCTACAGTTATACATAATCCCTGTTAGCTTCTGTTCCATGCTTTGGAAGGGGAGTAGGACCCAGGCACTACAAAATTGGCCTGATTTTTGCAGTTATTTTTTTCAGTTAAATCCAATTTAAAAAAAAAAATAGTTCTATCCACTATCAGTAAACAAATACTCTGCTAATCACCTTTCATCAGGTTTGTATGATTGCACTTTGTTTGCTATACTAATTGAATAATTTTTTTCCATCTGTTTGGCCACAAACCCAACATTCTTCTCAAGGCATATTTCTTGTATTAGGCAGCATCAATTTTTCCACCATTCTTTAAATTTTAACTCAACAGTATCAGATTACAAAGCATCTATCATCTGGGGCATTTAACATCCCTGTTAAAATCATATTACTTATAAATATTACTTGCCTGAGTCCTTCCTCTGAGCATTAAGCACAGATTTTAAATCTTTGTATAGCTAGTAATGAAGAAGCAGTAATTATATCTATGGCAGTGTCAACAACCTTCATTAATAAAAAGGAAATAATTAGACAAGTCACTTTCTAATTTGCAGTAATTTTTCAAGGTTTTTCAAACAATTCTCAGGCCTGAGGTTGTGCTTTTCCCCCATATTTTAATCTCTATTTATGAGCATCTCTGCTTCTTGTCTTTTTTTGTTTTGGTGTGGTTTTTTTCTCCAACACATTATTTTCACTGGTACTTCTACTATTAAGGTGTGATTGTATATCCCTGTGCTGCCACAGGCAGAGGTTTTCCTCTGTAGGGTTACATATCAGCATCATTTGATCATGTACACTGACTGAAAATCTAATGTATTCAGACACTGGATGGCTGCATATATCAACGCTTTGTTATGAAGATATGACTGAGATCATATTGCATGTGTCTCAAGTTAATCGTGAACAACAGTACACTTAATTCACATTAGACATCTACATGGTAATTTTTAATTGTCCATTCAGTTAAATAGAAATTATCCTTCAGAAGATGTTTTAAAGTTAACTGCATCTTCCCTCTCCCCGAACCCCAAAAAACCCAAACCTTTTCTATAATAACTATCATCTGTCTACATATGATTTACATTATCCCTAGCTGATGTATTCTTCACTAATATTGCTTACAAGTTCTGCAAAGCACTGAACGTTTAACATTTTGTTCTTTCATAGCACTAGTAAAATGGGATTAAAAGTCAGGAAATAGTAATTTTCAACATCATTAAATCTCAAATGAGAGCAAAGGCATATAAAATGGCACATAAGATACCACATACAGTTTAGGAAAAGAATCACAGAGGAATATTAGAGTGAGAGACTTTGTATTCTTTTGTATTCTATTGCTAAAACAAATTGTACCAGGAAGTGATCCTGAAATTTGTTGTTATTGTTGTTTTTGTAATAACCAAGTTCTCCAAACATCTAGAAGAACAAAGGGTCAACTTGTTTATCAACAACAGCTAAATTAGGATGGTAATCAGGAATAGAAGACACAGATTTAAAGTTGTGAAATAGACACTTTCCATCCTTGCTCTCATCAGGAGACTGCTCTAAGCACATCTTATAGAATATTCTGGGAAGTTTTACCACTTTTTCTATACAATTTAATTAGAGTCTTAACAATTGCCCTAACAATTCAGACTAGAGTATCTGCTGAAATCCAGAACACCCATGTCAAAGCAGCCCAAAGAATCATTGCAGTTTTCTGCTCAGTGACTGTTAAATATTCCATTAAAAGTGACCACCAGCAAAATAAGAGACTGAAACATTCCAGCTGAAGTATCCTAGAGGCAAGCATCAGAAAACTCTCATGTGTTCAGATATTCTCAGAGTATGTATAAGTCTGAACTTTCATAAGCTATATAATGACACAGCTACTTCTTTCACCAATGGATGTCTCAAATCCTAACTTTTCAATTAGGCAAAATTAAGCATTTCATTAGATCTCATTTATTTTCAGGTTTTTGTTGATAAAAAATAAGTTTCCTCAAACTAATAATTTTATTTCCATTTAACTTACAAAATTCAAAAACCACCTTCATTCAATTCAAGTTACCAAACACCAGAATCAGCCCTTGACATCAAACAACAAAAAATCTGAAAGGAATCTATGCAATTTTTCCCCACTAATTAAAGTGGCCTATTAGTATTTTTTTTTTTAATAAAAGACTTGGCATAACTGACTGGATGATTAAGGAAAATGAAGAATTCCAAGCTCTGTCTTATGGACAACCCTAAACTATCTACTTGATGTATATTCTAGATCTCTTAGAATTAAAAAGTGGGGATATTTTGTTACACAGATGATGTACAGAAGAAAAGATTAAGGGTTTTTTTTAATCAGTATGTGTAATATATAAAAGTGATCATGTAATACTACTTACTATCCAGATCAACTGATACATTTTTAGTAATTTTAAAAATTATATATTATGTGTTTTCCAGAATGAAAGGTCAAGAGCCTGGCTTTAGTTTTAGGTGTATACTTCCATGTAGACTTTAGAAACTAAGGTATCTTGAACGAAACCTCAAGCCATAGTCTAAGGGAATAATAAAGTATTGCCACTGTAAATCTAATTAACAAATTGTTGTTAATTAAGCTTTCCAAATCTATTTTTCCTAACATATGGGGGGATACTTTTGCATAATAGAATACATCAATCTAATTTAGGGAATATAAATGACAAGCTAAAAAAAGAATATGCTCTCAATCTGCTTCCCTACATGAGCAATTATTAAATTATCATTGTAATTTTTTATGTTTTGTAAACAGACGAGAATTTCCATGTATCATTTAAATATAACCAAAAACTTTTGCAGAAAAAAAAAAAGTTTGAAGCTCATGACTGAATACTTAAACCAAATTAAAAAGTAATAGAATGCACATTTAGCTATTTAAGTGATTCATATTGTCTGCATGTCATTGATGTTACCTCACTAATAATTACTATAAACTATTGTTTAAAAACTATTTTAGTTGACAAGTTCAAAAGATTTCAGTTTAACAGCTTGAAAATCTCAATGGCAATTAAGTAATATTCTAATACAGGTAATTAACTATGTAGGTGGCAGTACGAATTAACTCAAATTATTAAATATGCTTTGCTATAGCTGAGACTTAGTGTATAGGCTTCTACTAAACCCTGAAGTAATAAGGAATATTACTTATAAGCATCACTTGTAGAAACTGAGATTGATGTTTCCAAACTAATGTAATTACCTAATTTGTGATATTTTCTTCTTATAAAATTAAATTTAATTTAATTTATTTGGTCTATGCTATGTTTGGTTGTGTATTGATATTAAGAAAACAAGACTATTCATTTTAATGTTGCTAGCCAACCACCTGTTCTATCATCTGTTGTTCAGATGTCTCTGTTGTGCAGAACCTTCCTGTTTTTTAAACCAGTTAAGATCTTAAGATTTTACTGGAGTCCATCACTGTTATTTACACTTTTATATACATCCTCTTTTTTTATGAGCCAATCATATGTTTAAACTTACATAACAAACACAAGGATGTGTCATATTCACATTTCTTGAGCACTGTGATGCTATTACCATAAAACTACCAAGCCAGAAAGCCACAGAATGCATCTTTTTTTTTTTTTTCTACTTAACTGAACCTGATCTTGAAAGAGGTTGTTTACTATTTTTTCTATTTGTTTTACACAACACTTCTACACCGAGATCAAGAATTCCAGGCATTGTTACTATTGCTAAGTCAACAAAGAGAAATTCTCTCTAAACGTTGTATATTTAGTATAAAACCCAAGACAGAAAATACTGTGGTTGCTCAGCTCATGGTGTTGTATCTCGCAGATCAGGATGGAAATTTCTTTATAACTGCCAACAGTAGCCAAACCCCCCCAGCATGTTATATGAGACCATGTACACAGTTCTCCATACAGAAACTCTGGAGAATCTGTGATCAACAGGTGTGACTAATGCTATTTTCCCCAGCTCTGTGCTGAAAGGACTCCATACCATTCACTCTGACATTATATAAACTCCCTGAATGCTCCACCAATACTTTCCAGTACAACAGCACATTGCATTCTGTTTCTAAATATATACATTTTTAATACAATAATGGTTAGAATGATGAGATCTTCAGACGATGAGGTGAATAAGCTTACAGTGCCTTTCACCTTGGTATTGCCACCTTGGAATGTGTTCAGAAATTATTTTACAGCTGTAATTAAAATATCAACATTTATGCCATAGAAAAAAAAAATTATCGTTTTTACCAATATTATCTATTGGCAAAAGTAAAAGTAACAAAAGTTATCCTGCCAAGTCTCATCACCTCTTTGGGTTTTTTTACATTAAAATTGTAATAGTCAACTTACCATATTGTAGGTGGTTCAGAACCTTCTACTTCCAAATAATCATATTTTTCTTCCATTTGGAAATCTGTAAATATGAGTGAGATAGTATCCCCAGGCTCTGCCACAATTGTCCACGTGCAATCTGCATTATTATGGTATTCATTAGGAAAGTTAGGGCTTGAGATGATGCCACTGGATCCTCTCATAGTTCCTCCACATGCATCCTCAGCTGTTAAAAAAGGAAGAAGTCATTAAAATCACCCCTTACAAATCACAGAATCATTAAGGTTGGAAAAAACCTCCAAGATCATCAAGTCCAACTATCTACCCAACATTATCAAGATCACTAGACCAAATGTATACTCTGTTCTCAAAAACAGAAGTTTATTACCTTTTACATGAACAACTGCTTAATGTTTTTTAACATGTTAGACTTGGAATACTGCTGAAAAGTTAAGGTGGTGGTAAGAAGTACTTGCTTCAGATTTCAATTATTTAAAGATAATTATACTAGTGCCAGCACCTATTTTTACAATCTCCTATTTATTGTTTTGATTACCATTGTTTCATTCATTTAACAATAGCAGGCAAACGTTTCATTATTTCCTCTTTTTTTTTAGCAAAAAATATTTTCATATGCAGTCTCACATGTGATATGTGGCAATCATATCATACTGAGAAGCAAGAGAATCCTAGTGTTAATATAGTCAGAATAAGATGTCTATTTATCTTAGTGAACATCTAATGAAATTTAAGTTTGTTCTCCAAGAATCTTTTGCCAATTTTCAAACAGCTGACCAGTTGTCCAACCAAAGCCATTTATGGGTGATTTCCCAAGTGCCAGATGTAAGACACTTCCACAATTAAAATATTTACATCAGAGTAATTTTAATTTAAGTTTTAATAGATCATGTATTTCAAGTAACAACCGTACAAATAATTTTTCTTGATATATGAATAAACAGGATATTATTTGACCTATCATCACGACCAATTATTTATTGGTTGTGAATACACCGATAAAACCCTGAAATGGAAGAAGGCTCAGAGGAGATGGACAAGGATGATGTGAAGGGAATAATGCAGGGTGTGACTGAGCACAGCTGTGGCAAAGAATCTGGCTTTTATCTCAATATGAAAAGGACAAAAGGGTGGTCTTTGTTTTGGATAAACAGTAATTGTCAGTTGAGTGAACTGCCAGTGGAAAATGTTTCCCCTTGGTTCATTTAGAACATGAGTGTCTCCCAGAGTTATCCAGACCAGCAGGGGGGAAGTGAGTATTTGGCTCGGCCCAACACAGAGTACAAAAATTAGACAACTAATAAAAGAGTTGTAACGACAGCAATGGGCTTGAGCTGGCTTTAACTTCCATATTCCTTCCAGTGACTGGGGATGTCCAATGCTGTGATGGTTATCATATTATAGATAGCGTAATGGGAATCACATAGATATTATGATAAAATGGTATATTGCAATTACTAGATTTTGC
This sequence comes from Megaceryle torquata, assembly GCA_024611175.1. Lineage (NCBI taxonomy): Eukaryota > Metazoa > Chordata > Aves > Coraciiformes > Cerylidae > Megaceryle > Megaceryle torquata. The sequence continues at coordinate 23,365 of JANIJG010014166.1, read as the reverse complement.
TAAGCGTAGAATCATAGAATGGTAGGGGTTGGAAGGAACCTCTGGAGATCCCATCCAACCTCCATGCCAAAGCAGGATCACCTAAGGCAGGCCACACAGGAACATATCTAGGCAACTTCTGAAAGTCTCTGGAGAAGGAGACTCCACAAGCTCTCTGGGCAGCCTGTTCCAGGCTCCATCACCCTCACAGGAAAGAAGTTTTTCCTTATGTTGAGGCGGAACTTCCTGTGTTCCAGTTTGCGACCATTGCCCCTCATCCTATCACAGGGCACCACTGAAAAGAGACTGGCCCCTTCTGCTTGACACCCACCCTTCTGATATTTGTAATCATTCATAAGGTCCCATCTCAGTCTTCTCCAGGATAAACAGCCTCTGGTCTCTCAGCCTTTTCTCCTAAGAGAGATGGTCCAGTGTGTTAATTATCCTCGTAGCTCTCTCTAGTATTTCCCTGTCTCTCGAACTGAGGAGCTCAGAACTGGACGCTACTCTAGATGTGGTCTCACTAGGGCTGAGTAGGGGAAGAGGAGAACCTCCCTCAACCTCTTGGACACACTCTTCTTTATGCACCCCAGGATACTATAGGCCTTGCTGGCCACAGAGGCACACTGCTGTCCCATGGTTAACTCCTCTCTATGAAGACTCCAAGGTCCTTCTTCATGGAACTGCTTTCCAGCAGGTCTACCCTTAATCAACATTTCTGTTCTTATGTGATATATATTTTTATCACTCTGCTATATTAGAAGTCTTGTATAACATCAACTATCTTTAAGTAAATTTGATATGAAGCATTACATCTTCTACATGAGGCATATCTAAAAGGACCTGGTCAGAAAATATTTGACTTTGACACAATGATGATCTATTTTCTAACATACAATCTTATGCCGAATAACCTAGTTAAATACTGGAGATTTACAAAATTGGTTCCAACACCATCACTATTCTCAAATAGTAATTCACAGATTCCTTTTGGTAAGATAAGACAACATGACTGATACTGTGTATCATCTGCTTTAATGGTGCGTATATGCCTAATAGATCAAAAATTGCTTTTGAGGCTCTTGTGTTTCTTTTGTGAGCTAATAAAATTGATTCTGAATGTAGTTCTATTACTTTCAGAAGTGGAAATACCTTTCAAATAACTTATACAGAAATACTGTGTTACTAGATGGAAATACTGTACCACATTACTTACCCAGTTTATTATTCAAACATTTGAAGCATACCTGAAAAGCTATTTTTGTTTCTGCTTAATTAGTCCTAGCATGAAATAATACAGTTGTCCTAGAGCCTGAAAAAAGGTCAATAATGCTGAAGAAATTTATGACAAGGATTTAAAAAAAAAAAAAAAAAAAAAGTAGTATAGCATCCCATGAGCTTTCAAGAGTTTGGACACATATAATGACTCACTTCTAAGAGAAAAAAAACCCCATTTAATTATTGCAATGAACCTCCTAATTGTGTAGTTTAGGAGTTTAATACCAAGTTTTGTATCTTAAAATTCTGTTAAACTATTATATGACCAGATAGAAATTCTTAAAGTAAAAGATTTGGGTGTAATCTTACTATTTAGCCAGTGTATTTAGCATCCACTAAATACAACAAAACTGAGGAACCTTGTCACATCCAGTGTTCAGGTCCTTTACTGTGAAAGGAATAAAAAAAATTAAAAAGGTAATAGTTTTGTTTTCATGCATTAAGGAGAATTAGAAGAATTAAGGGGAACTAGGAGAATAACTTTTAATTGGAAGTTCACAGAAGTAAAATGTCTATTGAAACAATGGGTAACATACTGGTTCAGTGATTTTGAAGTATCTGTATATTGAATTTTAAATATTGATTGAAATGTTTTATCAAGTACTGATTTGAAAAAAAGTTCTTGCAGGTTAATTTTCATAGCTACATTACTAAAGCTTATTCAAACTGGAAAGACAGATGATAGCATGAGAAATAGCTTTTCAGCTCATCTAACAAGTTAAAAGCAGGAAACTAAGAGTATCATGCAAGACTAGAGACTTTGAAATGGCTTTCTCTCAGACTCAAAAACAGAAGCGTTTTTTGAAAGATACTGTACTACAGAATATTTTTTTTTTGCTTTTTGCAAATGAATTATAGATAAACATATCCTAGTTCTTATCCATATAAAAAAACCTGTTCACTAAAAATGTTGCTGTACTCTACTGATTCCTAAAAGAATAAATTGTGGCTGTGTTTAAAGACAGAAGCTGTGTTAATGGGCACGTCTGCTGTTTCTGAGACATATCTATTTAGATATTTTTGCCAAAATGTAATTTTGCTACCATCAGCAAAATGGCCCAGAAAAATCATCATGCATTTTGTTCTGATTCATGTAGCAAATTTGTTACAAATAAAATTAATACTACCTAAATTTAAGTGCTGTAAATGTATCCAAGAGCACACCAGATATCATCTTTGCCTCCGTAAAGCAAGCATTAGCCCAATAAATAACAGAATTACTGTGCTGTGTTCTTATATTCCTCCACCTACAATATAATTGTTTGTGATTTATCGGCTTCCAGTCTTGCAGTCAGATCCTTACATGTAAAAGCTCACATCTGGGAGAAGGCTTACACACATTAATGCCCATGAAAACGTTTGGTGCCTTAAATTGTGAAAACAGTGGGGAAAAAAAAATTATCTTCAAGCAAACTGACAACACTGAAGTTGACAGCATTTCTACCACTGGATTCATAGTGCATTAAGACACTGACAAGTGAAAGAAAATGAAATAATTGTTTCTGTGCAATCCACTTTTAGCACTTAGTGCTGCTATCACACTGGAACAGCATAATGGCTTAGATGTCAGCTATGAAACATTACAAACAAAAGAATAACTGGTAAGAGATCATATACAAAGACTAACAGTGACCTATCTTCATCAATGTGCAGCAAGTCCAATAACGATATATGAACAAGGAAGAAAGAGGGAAAAGATAATCTTTGCAGTGATTTCTGTACAAAGCCTTGAGAAGCTCTTTCACTGCCTTTCCACAACCTTCTGAATTACCTCTGTCAAACCACCAAGGTAGGAGTCCTTAAAAATATTTAAGTGCCTAACACTACAATCACTGCAATCAAAATGTGATACCTCAACAGCAGTTAAGCACCTAAATGTGCTGAAAGAAGTGTGCATCTGTTCCTGTTCGTTTCATTTCCAATTACCAAATATGGGGGAAAAAAAAAACAAACCACCATTCACAGGACTGGTGAGCAGACAATACTTTGGTTAAAACTTGATAAAATCTGACATGATGAAATTACAAATATATAGTTAACATTAATAACATTTAAAAGAATATCTACTTTTAAAAGTTTCTCCCCGTGTTTTCAAGTTAAATTTATTTTTTCATACACTGAGAAAGTTTATCTAACCTACAAACTTGCAGATGTGGTACGAAGCCATAAATGCAAAAAATACACATACTGCCAAGACGTCATTTTTGCAAACGTACTTCTCTGATCTTAACCATATGCTGAAAGGGGAAGATTTTTCAAAGTGATATGCAAGCGGGGATTTGGCTTAGAAAAGCTTTCAAGGTATTATGAATTCAAATGAGGATCTATATTTGAATATGCATAAGAGCTCTTATGCAGAGGGAGTACCACTGATATTATGAGTGATGATTATGAGAGTAAAAACATTTTGAGGGTCTGGGGTTACTTTTTGCAGGCATAGACTGGCTTTTTATTTATATACATAGATATATGCAGCTTTTTTTGGCCTTTTTTTTTTTTTCAATTATAGTTAAATGTACATAAAAAAATGTTAAATGAGTATACATTTTAATAATTTCTGTTGAACGTGAATTCCATACATTTTGCATTTTATTTCCTAACCCAGTTTACTGTTAACTGTTCCTTTGTCACAATAAATGTTGATAATATATTCTTCTAGTTAGTCTTATTTAAATGTAATTTTCTGCTTATTCTTTTATGTTCCAGTGACATTCACAATAATGTTACCTAAATACTGAATTGTAATTTTCAAGAAGACAGATGATCAAAGACAGGCAATGTTATCAGTGATTTATAGACCATGTAAATTCATGGATATCAATGAGAATTCAATGAGATTGCATAGTAGATCAAGCTTTAATCTGGCACAGAATGCACCATGCCATCTTATCTATCTAGATATTTATAGTGTACTGAACAATTAAACTTCAGCTCCTAACTCATCGCAGAGTAACAGGCATCTTTTGTCTATTCTTTAAAATAATGCTAGGAAAGACTAGAGTAACTTTCCAAGTTAGAACAACAATCTTTACTATATCCAGTAAGAGTACTGAGCAAGCTGAGCCACTTCTGAAGAAACCTATCAAGAAAAGCTGAGATGACCTTCAGTAATACCTCTATACCTTGATTTTAGCTAAACAGACTCTATGAAATGCATGGCACACTCTTCACAGTGTAGTTCAGGTACAACCCCAGACATACTGCTAGACTGCTCTTTCAAATTTCAGACAGTCTTATTTCAGACAAATTAGCTAAGCAATCTAAAGCACTCTATCATTCCCTTTTAAAGCATTTTCAGTCATACTATTTATTGCTCTTAATATACACATTAATAACTACCTCTCATCTGAAGACCATGAAAGATCTTTACATTAGAAAGCAATCTTTTGAAAAGTACTGAAATCTTTGAGAAAGAATTTAATACAGTATAACACGCAACACTATCTACTGATTCCATTAGTGTGAAAAACTACTTTATCTGTTTCTGCATAGCGTACACATGCTTATATGCATGTGTCTAAGACTCTAATCATCTACAGTTTTGAGGCTCAGCTGCTCCCTCAATTATTAGTACCTAACTTAAGTTTTCTGATGAGCAACTGAAGAAAACGGAGATCCTGAAAAATGTCATTATCTAGTTTATCACACCACATTTATCATACATTAAAAATAAATTAACCACTTGTTAAAATAATTATGTAGAAAGTGAAGCATTATTCAAAGTATTTTCATATTTTGCAAAATGAAAGGTATTGCTTTTTACATCTTTCTGAAACTTTTCATGATTTTTTGATGCAATAAAGTAAAATGGAAATGGAAATTAATTATGCAATGAAAAAAAATTTATCAAATTCTACCACTTTCTTCTAAATAAGGTTTTAAATCAATTACCTTTATGCTCAAAGTACAGGGTAAACAAAATGGGATTATCTTCTCCAGGCAGTAACTTGGCATGAGAAAGCAAACATTATTGTCTATTAAAATGGCAGCACACAATCTTAGCTGTAATTTAATTATACAATCATTTCTGAATCAGAAGGTGGTTTCTTTCCAAAGGGCCTTGTCTTTTTTTATTACTTCTGAAAGTTTGACAGAGGTTAGTTCTAAATAAAAAATAACAAAATTCTCACCTAGATAGCAGCTCCCCTGCTAGAGATTAATTTTTTTTAGGTTTTCAATAGGCACTCTTTATGAATGTTTTCAAATGCGTCTATAACAATTACACAGAATTATTTACTGACTTTTTTTTTTTGATGAAGCTCAGAATTATCTTTATTTTAATATTATTACTACAAAAGCATTTTATGTTCAGTATCTTCCCCTTTATAGGTCTGTATGTTTATAGACACAGAAATTTTTTTTTTTTTTTTTTTTTTACAGAGCACAAAATTGAGAGGAAGCTTCATAACACATTTTGAATTTAATTTTCCACAAGTCTGAATTTGCTGCTTTATCTATCAGCAACTTTCACAAATTTCCAATGTCACACTTGGCCAGTGTTTAATCCAATGCTCTTATATACACTCAGCTCTGCAATTTTCTGCACATACTATACTGCTTTCATAAAAAACAACTTAGAATGTGTTTCCTACTAAGTTTCTTCATCGGCTACACACAAGCAGCAGAAAGGAATCTATATAGGCTGTAGTGGAAAGTCCCTTAAAAGTTAATCTCAATTTTAAAGTCTGTAGTATAACAATACAATTATGAAACTTGCAAATGAACACAGTACTAGGTTACATACACAGTCACAAAAATATCTTTAAGAATCTCCATATGTAACGTCATTTTCTAGCAGAGTTCCCTCTGCTACCTCCTTTGCACAAACTACACTTACTCCTTTAGTTTCCTACCCACCTTTCTTGGAGAGTCTGTACACATCGAGTGCAGGATTCCAGTGGTGCCAGCTGTTCTGCTATGGCTGTGTGATTATGTCACTGAGCTACAATTGCACATCAATTTACAGTTCCTATGTTTCCCATGCTACAAGTGTTTGTGTACAGGCACTTCAGCTTTGTCTCTGGTCACCCTACTTCCTCACAAAGAGTGCAAGAGCAAGTCCTAGTCATCCTGCTCCATGCATGCTTCCCCCTCATCCCCTGTTCCCCCATCAATCTGCAAGCTTTAGTCACCAACCCCGACAAACGTAGTTTAAATCCTGCCTCACTATGTAAGCAAGCCTCTTGGCCATGGTGCTTTTGCCCCAGTAAATAAAAAGTAGTTATCCAACCTGTTTAATTTACTCTCAGTAACCTAATACTCCAAGTCAGAAAATAAAGTAATAGGTTTTTATAGAGAACAGCCTTTGTAGTATAATGCATATTACATTTATTTTCATTTAATATTCTGACATGGTCTAAGAAGTCTAAACAAAATTAAAGATATATATATATATATAAATTCTGAGAAACATCTGTATGTTGGCTTTTTCTACAAACCTGCAAGAATTAAAAATATCAGCCTTTCCCCGTAATTTATACACAGAATAACCTCACAGCTTTCAGAAAATTAAACTAAATGATTGCAAAACATTTATTAACTGAAAATATTTAAGTATAGCTTTGCAGAATATTTATCATTAATGAATTTTATAAAATTCACTAACTTTTGATGAGAGGGACGTAAAACATTTCCTGAGGCTATAAGGAAGCCTTACTTTCTATTGCTTTGTGTTGTGATTTGTAAAACTGACATACTCGCATAATTCAAAATAAACCCAAGCATGAATATAAATTGACTTGATTCATGTCCTCAAATCCTTTACTTTCTACTTGTATGCTCAGTATAGCAGTAAAATTTATACAGATTTGGCAGCCAGTAAATTTTTAAAAAAATCAAATATCATCTGTAGCTAAAAAGGTGAGGAAGCTCAGGAGCTTAAAAGGTGCTTTATAAATTGCCTCCTAACCTGCCTTTTTTGAGATAGAACCACAAGAATGAGCTGTGCCATGGAGAAAACACTACCACCACCCAAAAAAACTTCTACCTACCTGGAATCCTGTACTGGGAAAATTTGGCAGGGGAGGTGCAAGGGTAACTTGTGAAAGAGGACACCATGAACACAACTAATTCCCGACGGCTCTGCAACAAATAGCGCTGACCCACCACGTGGGGAGCCACAGCGGAGCCGCCCAGAAGCGGCAAGGGAGGAGGCACAAAAGGGAACACAGGAGGAAACGTTTAGGTGCCTGTGAGGACACACTGAAGACTACAGAAGGGAGATCCCGAAGGAAACAACTCCTTTAGAGAAGCCGGTTCTAGATGGCTCCAAAATGGACCCACCACTGATCAAAACTGAGGCAATCAGCAATGCTGGTGATGCAAAAAATGCTGTGCTGCGGCTGAGAGAGAAGCAAGGAAAGTGTGAGAGTAGCAACCCTGCAGACACCAAGATCAGTGAAGAAAGAGGGACAAGAGGTGCTTACGGGCACTGGAGCAGAGGTTCCAGAATGTATATTGTTGCCTAAAAAATCAAAAATCCCTGAATATATAGTAGACAGAATTATTTGACAAAACTGTATGAGGGACACATTTTAACTCTAAGTAAGAGTGGTTATCTGGCATCTCTTAAATCCTATGAATTGTTCTTATGTGACTTACCTCAAAAGAAAGCATCACAGGATCTCAAAGCATCAACAACTAACACATTTGAGAAATGTAAAAAAAAAATAAAAATAATAATAAAAAAATAAAATAAAATTCAGACTTGCCCAAATCAAAACAAATACCTTCATAATACCTTACTATCTTGGGTCCAGATCATGTCTTTATCTAACAGAGACACTAAGCTATGAACAATCACTTTATACTTCCTTTGGATTTAGAGATAGGAATAAAATCTGAAATCTCACCCTATAGTCGTTATATATCAAGGAAGAAATATTGTAAGGAGCCTCAGGCACGAATGCAAGCAAGGATATCAACTTCTACAACTGTGATTGGCACATCCTGGAGAATGGAAAGGTATGGGGCCTCAGATAAGAACACAATCAAGGACATAATCTGTTGCTGGCATCCTGGAGTACTGCAGAGATTAGTGGACACCAGTTAAGAAGGATTCTACAGAGAGATGAGCTAAGATAGGACCTTATGTTTAAGAAAGCCTCAAAGTTCATGGAAAGGACACTAAGAGACCACTAGGGACCACAAGAGACCACCAAAGACATCCCAGAGAAGCCCCTTGGAGGTCCAGGCTGCATGCATAATAACTATGTGTATAGGATAATTAGTTGCCAGAAATAGAATGAATATGTATAAGCTTTCTAGGAAAACTAATGCCTATATATGTAAAGGTGGGATGTAAGCTTGGATGGGTGCCAGATACGATATGCACAATGGATGGAACTATCCCCTGTGCATCCAGCACCACAATAAATACCTGCTTTCTAATGCTAAATTGAGTATTAGAGAGTTCTTCATTTACCAGAGTTTTGGTAAAATAGTCAGTATGAGGATCACATACAGGAAGTATCTCCTTTTCTGTAGTGACCTATAGAGGAGATGTCTTTAAAATATATCAGTAATTTTGACTTTTTTTGGGGGGTAGAACATCCAATCTTTCACTACCTAAAAGGAGGCTATGGAAAAGTTGCAGTCAGACATTCTTCCAGGGTGCACATCAAAAAAGAATAGAAGCAGTGGTCACTTTCCCAGTGGGATGGGGAAGAGAATTGAAAAGTGAGATAAGAACAGCCTATTATCTAAAATAAAAATATCATAATAGTAGTGAAAAGGAATATAAAAAAAAGAGAAAGATAAATAAACCCCAATAAAATATATGCTATGCATAATGCAATTGCCACCACCTGTTGACCTATGCCTGAGCAGCAATCTGTCTCCCCAGGCCAGCACCCCCCAGTTTATATACTGAGCATGACGTTCTGTTGTATGCAATATCCCTTTGGCTAGTTTGGGTCAACAGTCCTGGCCATGCTTCCTCCAAGCTTCTGGTGTACCTGCACACTAGCAAGACATGGGAAGCAAGACATGGACATTTCTAATATCCAGCCTAAATCTATCCTTTTCTAGCTTAAAACCATTGTTCCTTGTCTATCATTACAAATCCTTTTGAATAGACCTTCCCTCACCTTTATGTAGGCCCCCTTCAGGTACTGGAATGTCACTATAAGGTCTGCCTGGAGCCTTCTCTTCTCCAGGCTGAACAGCTCCAACTCCCTCAGACTGTGTTCATATGAGAGATGCTCCATTCCCCTGATCATTTTGGTGGCCCTCCTCTGGACACGCTCCAATATGTCTACATCCTTCTTGTGCTTGGGCCTCCAGAACTGGACACAGTACGCCAGATGAGGTCTCAGCAGGGCAGAGTATAGGGGCAGAATCACTGTTCTTGATCTGCTGACCACAGTCACTTTGATGTAGCTCAGGATGTGATTGGTATGAATGCTTAAGGGCCGGGTGTCAAGAAGGCAGGGAAAACCTCTTTTCACTCGTGCCTTGTGATAGGATTAAGGACAATGGATTCAAGCTAGAATACAGGAAGTTCCATCTCAACATGAGGAAGAACTTCTTTACCCCTAAGGGTTAGAGAGCACTGGAAGACTTCCCAGAGAGGTTGTGGAGTCTCCTTCTCTGGAGACTTTCAAGACCTGTCTGGATGCATTTCTGAGTGATCTGTCCTAGTTTTTGTTCTTCTCTGGCAGGGAGGTTGGACTCGATGTTCTTTGGAGGTCCCTTCCAACCCCTAAAATTCTGTGATTCTGTAACTTCAACTTATCTTTGCTATAAAAATTTTGGAATGAGACCACTCAAATCTATTTTTATGTAAATCACCATGCAATCAACTCTTACTAATTTTCTACGTAACATTCATTACAGAACCTTAGTGGGATAAGAGTCTGTTGTAATTTTCATTGCCTTTGTTCTGGCCTCATGACAACAGGATTACAATGAGCATGCAGCTTAAAATAATTTACTTCTATGAACAGAATAAAAATGTAAATGTTCATAAAAATACTTTCTAAAATGTACAATTCTGTATGCTCAGATTTATAAAACTGCTAAACAACAGGGTGTATTTTTACTGAGCACTGTACAAAGCAGGAAGCACTGTTTCTGTGGCACATTTGTGATCTCTTTACTCCTATAATGTTACGCATCTAAAAGAAACTGCCTTTTATCCCAACACAAAATGCTGAATGATAACAAAATGTTTAAAAAATTTCATAGTCAAGATTTCTTTGTTGCTCAACTATGCAGAGACCTTAAAATTCATCAATCCTGAATGTGATCTGTGACTACTGCTTTGCCAGAAGAGAGAAATAGGACTTAACCTCTTCTGAAAACATTTTCTCATCCAATTTACGATGACTGGTTTGGCAGCTCTGTTACCTTGTTTGCCAAAATTTATCAAACTTAAGAATGCTTGCATTTGAAAAGTTCACAGATGCATTCAAAATTGGAAAACTAAAATCAGAACTTAAAGAAAAAGATTTTTACTTTATTTCTAAGTGCTTCTGCATTTAGAAATAAAGAGTTTAAGTGTTCTGCTTGAGGGATGTACAAAGAAGTTTTTCAAGTAGAAGTTGAATATATCTCCTTCCTGTATCCAAATACCTCTATCACTCATATCTCATCATATCACTGGATGGTTTTATTGTTCCACTCAAAATCTTCTTGTGGGCAAAAAGGAACACACAACATATATGCAGACAAGGAATTATTTTTCATCTGATGAGTGATTTAACAGTAGATAATTGTAAAAATCACCTAATGAATGCAGAGAAACCTCACTACCTTTGCTTCCACCATAACATTTTTAGTACTATAAGAAATGGAGACTCTGATGATGAAGACTGGAAGCTTATGACTTCCAATACCAGGCAGGCAGCTCCTGCTACTCCTCCAGCTCTGCAGCTAGAGTAAGTAAAACAAGCAGTTGAGGAGCTGTGACCCATGCCCAACAAAGCACTCAAGCCAGCTGAGGCTGAGCTCTGCAGCAGAACCAGGAGGGAGTGGCAAATGGTAGTAGCGGTAGACTTGCTGTTGTGGGGCATGGAGGCCTCCACATGCTAACCTGTTAGGTAGTGCGGCTTGGTGCTTGTCAGGGGCTCAAATCCCAGACTCTGCTGAGGCTTCTCTGGCCTGCAGATCCCTGCTGCTCTTCTACATGGGCACTAATAATGCAAGAGAAGACCTGGAAAATACCAAGCATGGCTCCATAACCCTGAGGTGAGAAACAAAGGCTGAGTGGGGGCTCAGGTGTTTTTTTTCCTTAGTTCCTGCCAGAAAGCGGAAAGTGTGTGAGGGGGAGTGAACACATCCTGCTGGTCAAAAGATACACAGCAGATGTAGACAATGGGCACTCAGGTTTTATGGCAATGGGACCGTCTCTGGAGATTAGAACTGTTTGGAGGAGATAGGATCCAAGAAGCAAGGCAGAACTATCTTTGCCAACAGGCTGGCCAACCTGAACAGCTTTAAAGTAGGAATGACAGAGAAGAGATGATGGTGGAAGAAGCAGATGAGGCTAGTATTTCAGCTAGTCACCTTAGTCTCCGTTCATAATAATTTTTGAGAAATAGGCACTGTTAAGGTGCACCATATCTGATTCAAAAGTCCAGGATGGGTGTATTCGGCTTGTGTAGCAAGGTTTTGGTAGCAGATGGACTACAAGGGGTGGCTTCCGTGAGAAGCTGCTAGAAGCTTCCCCCATGTCTGACAGAGCCAATGCCAGCCAGTTCCAAGATGGACCCACTGCTGGCCAAGGCCAAGCTAATCAGAGATGATGGCAGTACCTCTGTAATAACTAACATACTTCAGAAGAGGAAAAAAGTTACTGTGCAACAGCAACTGCAGCTGGAGGAGTGAGACTATGTGAGATAAATGACTCTGCAGCGCCAAAGTCTGAAGAAGAAGGAGGAGGAGGTGCTTCATGTGCCAGAGCAGAGATTGCCCTGCTGCCTGTGGTGAAGACCATGGCGAGGCAGTCTTTCCCCCTGCAGCCCATGGAGATTAATAGTGGAGCAGATATCCACCTGCAGCCCATGGAGGAGCACACGACAGAGCAGGCAGATGTGCCCAAATGAGGCTGTGACCCCATGGAACTGTGGGCCCATGCTGGCAAAGGTTGTCTGGCAGAGACACCATGGGGAATTCACACTGGAGCAATTGGTTCCTGAAAGACTAGACCCCATGGAAAGACCCCATGCTGTAGCAGTTTGTGACAAACTACAGCCCATGGGATGGACTTACATTGGAGAAGTTTGTGGAGAACTATCTTGGGTGGGAGGGACCCCATGCTAGAGAAGAGGAGTGTGAGGACTCCTGCCCCCGAGGAGGAAGGAGTGGCAGAGACAGCATGCGATGAACTGACCAGAACTCCTATTTCACATCCCCCTGCAGGTAAAGAAAACTGGAAGTTGAGCCTCGGAAGAAAGGAAAGGTGGAAGGAAGGTGTTTTTTAAGACTTATGGGGTTTTTCCCTTGCTATTTTATTCTGATTTTATTGGCAATAAATTAAACTTATTTCCCCAAATGAGTCTGTTTTGCCTGTGATGGTAATTTGTGAGTGATCTGCCTGTTCTTATCTTGACCCTGGAATTTTTTATTGTATTTTCTCTGCCCCATCTACTTGAGGAGGTGAAGTGATAGAGCAGCTTTTGGTGGCTACCTGGCATACAGCCAGGATCAAAAATCCACAACAGGAAAAACATAGGCATACTGGACTGAGTCAAGTAGAGGGCTGGCAAAGTGATTTGGGATCTGGTGCATATGATGTGAGGAGAAGATGAAAGAACGGGGTCTGTTCAGATTGGAGAAGAGAAGATTTGGGAAACATCTTCTTGTTGTCTACAGCTACCTAATGGGAAAGTAAAGAGAAAATGGAGTTAGCTTCTTCTAGAAAGTGCTCAGTTAATGGACAAGAACACAATCTGAAATATGGGAAATTCTGATTCAATGTAAGAAAAGGACATTTTCCATGAGTAAGGTCAGACTGCAAGAGTTTGGAGTCTCCATCCTTAGAGATATTCAAAACTCTGCTAGACACAGCCCTAAGCAACTTCTTGTAGTTGTCCTTGCTTTGAGCAGAAGGTTGGACTAGAGGCCTCCAGAGGCCCCTTCCAACCTATATGATGTCATAATTCAACAATTAATTTTAACAGTAACATTTAGAGAGACAATAAGTGCTTTATTCTCCCTTATGGCCTTAAATGTAGTCCAGCCAACTACTCAACAGGTAGACTTCTGTATTTAAAATGGTTGAAGGAATCCCTTACATCCTGCTTATACCAAATCCATCTAAACACCACTTCAATTTGTAGATTCACTTAAAAAGCTTCCTGCAATATCAACTTAACTCTTTGGTCATTAAACAGCTTTCCTAATTTGTAAGCACTTTGAGAACTGTCATAAAATGAATTAAAAATATTAAGTGGTGGTCATGTGAATTAGTCACATAATATGAAAGTGAATCATCATGAGAAGAAAGGCACATTTGAGAAATGCAAAAAAACCAGCAAATTTCTTTATACTCTAATTTTTCATAAATCCCGTAATAGAATATGATTCTTCTATTACTAAGATAACACAGCTTCATTTCCATGACAAAGATAGATTTAACAATGTATTTACTGCTGGTCTGTTGGAATGAATCATTCATTAAAATGTTTTCTTAGCTAAACAATATATTTTTCAAGTAGGATTTCTCTGCAGTTGCCATCAAACATCTCAATTGCATATACATAGTTCAAAGCCCAGCAGAAATGCTTAAATGAAAACATCTCAATCCAAGAAAAAAAACCTCTACACCCTGAGTGTTAGTACTCTTTAAGACCTATGGAAATTCAAAGGTGGGATAAACAAGTTAAGCTGATGTAAGTCACATGTCAATCAGGGAAATGAACTTGTATTTGTTTTTTTTAAGATTTTTTTTTTTAAGTCACTAGAAAAAATAAGTGTGACAGAAAAATAGCAGTCTTGGTCACTTTTCCTTTTTTTCACCCTCAGTAGATGAATAGCCAAATTCTTCCTAGTGTAAAGCTGTTTAAAATTAGAACAGCATCAGAAGGACAGAACATTCGGTCCACAGAGCTTATTATAGAAAGCAATATATTCCATTTAATGAGAGGATGAAAGTCTTCCATTTATTGCACCATTTGAAATGAAATGCTAATGCACAATACAAACTAGCTAAATATGAGGCGGGGCAAAAGACTGGACTTTTTGGAGGCTTTAATAGGGTTGTTGTTTCCATGGAAACCCTGCTAGTGTGCTGGATAGAATCCTCTCAGGAACTATTAATGAAACAATGTAAGACTTCCTAATTGTCTAGCAACAACTTGTTTTAAGTACAACTCTTCACTTAATACTAGACTGAAATTGCCTGTATATGTTTCTTAAAGAAAACAATATAACATGCAAGTACTCTACACAGAAGGACAAAGTAATGTTGACTTACACCAATTCTACAGTTGCACAAAATTTAATCATATAAATAGATTTTTTAAATACATAACATATATAATTAATTAAATATCACATAGATAGAAATTCAAAATTCAGTACCCTGCAAAAAAACTTCTGCATCTACTTCAGCTAAATTGAACCCAACCATCTAACACATTTGATGTCAATCTATATAACACACTTCTTTTTGTATAGAAGTTCAGCGAGAATACTCTTTTTTATACATTTTTCTTGCAAATTTAGTAGAAGAAATAATCTCCATCTACATATATGCATGTACCAAATGTTAGACTTGCTTCATGTATGAAAAACACCCACTCATAAACAGTGAATCTAGAATTGCTGTCAGTGGAATTCAGTCCTGAAACACAGCATATGCCTATGCCTTAAGACAGGACTGTCCTGAGTTCTTTGATTTCTCTGGGACAGCCTGTACTTCAGCCTTATGCTTAGATGTACTTCCATACTTCCCCCCATTAGCCAACTCTGCAACATGGTCTTTATGCATTCAACATTTCCAGAGTCTACACAAGGCTTCCAAATGCACAGTTATACTTTGCTTGTCAAATATTTGTTCACATTAAGTAATGATGATTGTTTTCTGAATTTTTCATCTATAGTGTTACAAAATAAATTGCACCAAGATTTGCAGCCTCTGGGAGGGGCTTTGACAAAACCTTGTAAATCATGTGTTTACCTACCTACTAGAAGTATCTGTCACTTAATCAGTTCATTTATCTTTATTTGCTATTTTGGTTTGCTTTAGATTTTCATATGAAGGTGAAATGGTATTTTAACAACATGAAATTTTTGGAGGTAGCTATGACAAATGTCAGACATAAACAGTTTGTCTTTAGAACTACCTACATAAATAGATGGTGGGGAGGGGAACACAACTCAAAAGAAAAAAAAAATGTATTTCTGTTCTAGAATTCTGGTTTCTTTCCTCAGTTTACAAGCTCTATGACAGGTATCGTTAATTTAAGGAAGTTTGTTAGTTTTTAATGCTTATATTTATACCATCATTTTTTGCATATTTTTCTATAAACGTGTGTGATGTTAATCCACTAACAGAAAGCTATTATCTAACAGAGGTAGATGAACACTGTCTTGTTCTTCTAACACTCCAGAAACTGCTGATAAAGTTCAAGCTATTGTTCGCAATATATCTAAATACTGATGGCAAAACTCTTTACTAGCAACTTCTTCATGTGAACCATAGATCTTTCAGACTGCTATGCAAATGATGGTACAATGAATAAAAAGGAAGACTGATCTTTAGAAATATTGTAAGAGTGAAATACTGGAGATGACAGAAAAGGGAGCTTTTAGTGTAATTATCCGTGCAGATTTAGAAAATCTCTTAGTTGAACTTTCTGTGTGCTAGCCTAGCCAAGAAACAGCTGAAGTGAAGCAGAGTCTACCAAGCCTGCCAATTGCTGATCTGACAACGTGCAGATTATACATTAATTTATTCTGGGACTAGAGGGCTTCAGAATTACTAATGTCTGTAAACCATCTCCATAGTGCTGGCACAAGGCAGATAATAAGCAGGGTTGGAATTTATGTCTGAGAGAAAATTATTTGGCTGATAGTTGACAGATTATTATAGCAACCTGGTTCAAAATGGCAGGTAGTCTTGCAAATAGGGTAGATACAAAATACAAACAAATTTAATCCAAAGATAACTGAAATTAGAATGGGTGTAAGTCTATAGACAGTAGCACAAACCAAACAGAATTAACATGGAGTATCATGCTTAACACTTCAGGATAGATGACCCTTTTTGTCTGGCTTTTCTATGCATGTATGAACCTTAAGCCAAGCAATATATCTAAGACTAGGTGGTGAGCAGAAGTATTCATAATGAAGAAACAACGTAAATGTTGAACAAATGCCTGAAAAGTACAGTTCTGAAAAAAAGATTTATGTGCAGATGCATATCATCCTGGATTTTCATATGATTTTCCAGAGTCATTTTAGGAGTTCTCTAAAAGGTATGGTGGGAAAAAGGGACTATGGATCCAACATACAAAATTAATTCAGTTTTGTATTAAAAGGGAGGTCAGACAGTGGGCTTCCTACATAATGTCTTCCCTTTCTGAAATCCCTATACTCTTATAAAATATTTTCTTTCTTATAGTGTAGTATCACTGTTGCAACATCATCCTTCAAAAACTTGGCCTTGCCTGCTTCCTTTGTTTTTTTTATTTTTTGCCTCTTATCATCATCACCACTAAGTTCATTGGAAGAATTCACACTTAAGAATGCATTACATTATTTTTCAAGATCCGACTTTCCAGTCTTTTTTAATCCATATAGATTTTGCAGTTTATAAATATTGCCACCAGCTATCTGCATTTAAAATAATACAGGTTTTTTGGTCTAGCACTATTAAATGGCTTCATTCACATCACTCTATATCCCCTGTCCTTATTCTTGACTATTGTTTCTATAGAGCCTTTCAGAAAGCATTACTGTACCAGACAAGCCACCAAATAGCTTCTCTGGCTTTTCATTTGGACCACAAAAAATTCTAAAGTCAAATCAACCCATTTGCTTAATAGAAGTTGACTTCCACCCCAGCCACCTTCCCAGTACCTACAGCTGAATTTGACTTACCTGAAGGAAAATCTGAAGTTGCAACTGGACACACACAGTAACACTTTACAGTGTTACTATGTACTAGCTAAAAAAGTCTCTCTCGGTATAAATCAGATGGATAAATCTATGTTCCAAATACTGTGTCAGTGCACTGAGGCAAAGAAAAAGAAGTTCTGAGTTATGTCTCCTCATCTCAACATATCTGTGTTATACAGGCATTTCACCTTAAGCTGTTTTTACTTGTATGTATGTTAATGGCTTTTACACTGTGATAAAGTCCTAGAAACTTATGTAGTATTTAAAAAACATGTGATAAACAATCATACAAAAAGTGTTAACAGTGAAAACTAAAAGCAATCAGCAAGAAGCTTGTTCACAAACATGAATATTGCCCTATGTAGCTATATACATGCTATAAGCAGAATCACAATTCAGAGGAAAAAAAACAGGTATGTTAAGCATGCAGTACTACTGGATTTAAGAATCACAGAACACTGAAAAATCTTTTCATACTTTATATTGGTATTTATCAAGCTTCCCATTTTTCCTCATGTTTTTGAGTAAACCATGGTTTTGAGGAGAAAACCTGGAACTAGTAGGCCTCAAAAACAAAGACTATATTATTTTTTTAATTACGCTTTAAGGAGTTTTAAAAGGTTCTAATACATACACAACAATTTAATACATATATATTTATAATGATATGGAAAAAAGTTATAGAAAATATACAAAATACATAATGTTGGGGCATGACATCAAATACTCAAAAGGAAGAATGGAATAGTGACATAGAAAGAATTAATACCTAATTGCACAGCAGGAAGATTCTTTCTCTGAAGCATAAAATACCAGGGGGCATTAGGAGTACTGGGATTAGGAAGATCACAGAATCATAGACTCACTGGAGCTGGAAGGGTTCTCTAGAGATCACCTAGTTCAACCCCCCCACCAAAGCAGGTTCACCTGGAGCACATTACACGGGGACATATCCAGGCCAGTTTTGAGCATCTCCAGAGGAGACTCCACAACCTCCCTTGGCAGCCTGTTCCAGTGCTCCCTCACGGTAAAGAAGGTTTTCCTCATATTTGGATGGAATTGCTTTTGCAACCCATTTTGTCCTGATTACCCCAGTGTGGACTTATCCCACTGGAGCCGGTCTCCTCAGTGAGAGAGAATCCTCACCTGTGAACACCTCCACACGCCAACATGGCACGCCCAGGTGACACCCAAGATAGCACGTCCTTTGCTGCTTGTTTGCTACCAAAGGGCCTCCTTTATGACAGAGGTTGGTTTCAGCGAGTGACCATTGGCACAGTTACACCTCGTTTCGAGCTGCTGTCAGTGCTCCAGCTCTGCCTGGACTGCCTCAGGAGCCATCCAGCAGCTGCATCCCCTGGGCACAGCCTAGCCGCTCTCCCAGCTTCCAAAAGCCCCAAAACAGGCCCTGGCCAGCCCTTGTCATCACCATTCTCTTCCGCAGCACAGACTGACCTGCACTGCAACTGCACCTGTTGTGCAACTGCACAACAACTCTCTCTCGGAGAGAAGATTGAACTGATGAAGCAACTGGTGATATAAATTCTCACAGTTAAAAGATTTTTACCCCCTCCCAGATAGTTTTAGAAGAACTCAGAATCAACTTTATGATGTAGAGCAGCAAAGTGAACCTTTATGCATAAACTGCTCTGTTCTGGTGAAATAAGGTCAGCTCCACTAATTGACTGACGTGAAAGAAATATTATGTGCTAAATTTGTACAGGTCTACTATCCAAGGTTTCATCCTGAACAAAACTCAGAAGGACATCGTACAATAAAAATGAGTTCACAAAGCAGACCTCTTACTTGTACAGTCAGTTCTGCAAGAGATTAAGTCTGTGCTGTAAGGCCTTTCTTGGCCACCTTACATACAATGGAATCTTTTATACACATGATGCAAAACTCTGCTACAGCTTCTATATTACATTGAAATGCTCTTCCAGTTTCATCACAATTTATAGCAGATTGCTTTAACATCTGAATTTGCAGAGCTCAATAAAAAGAATAATAAATTTTGTGAAATTTGACATTTATTTTTGTAACGCAACTGATCCACCTTCATTGGTAGACATTTTAAAATATTATTTCTTTAAAAAACAGCTACTGATCTGAAATGCATCTCACAAGACAGAGACAATACTGTCTTAATATTTAAACAACACCATTCCAGCCAATGATGAGAACAAGATTAATAAATGCTGAAATTAAAGATTCATGTTCCATAGGTGGATTCAATAATAATAATTAAACAATAATTTAAAAAAACAAACAAAAAAAACCCAAACAAACAAAAAACCCCAAACCAAACAAAAAACCCCAAACCAAACAAAAAACAAACAAAAAACAATCAAACAAACAAAAATACAAACAAAGAAAGACAAAACAAATAAACAACACACACACAGACAAAAACAATGAAAAAACCCACAAACAAACAAACCACACAACACCACAAACCACTACTGGCAGTCTGTTCTTCCCTTAAGAGTAATATTTGAAGGGTTTCAAAGACTTTTCAGAAAAATCATGTTATGACTTCTGCTTTCCAGATGTAATTACAACTGAGTTATGAATCAGGGGTTGCAAAGTGTTACTTAAATACTGAATAATATTTTCATAATTTCTATTTACATCCAGGTAAATTCTAATTTTAGCCAGAAATTGAGAGATATAGCAAGTTTTTTAAAAGAAAGCTATAATTTCAATTATCTGAGGAAAATATACTAGTCTATTTGAAAGTCCATGGGAGCAAAGATTTTTGGGATTAAGCAGTTTAGTAAATTGACCTAACGAACCTGGGATTTACCACTAATTACTTTCAAACTGTCTCAAATTATTTTACAAATATTGTTTATGCTAATTGATCACTAGAAAAGATTTATCCAGGAATGTCACACAGAAAATGAATCTAAGAAGAATGTAAAATGTTACAGGGAAACAATTATCTAGCATAAAAAGAATTTCGTAGGTGAAACTGGAATCAAGTTAGACTTACACATTTAACAGCTATCTTCTTAGGGGTCTCTAACAAACTTGCATAGAAATTAGTTTTAAATCACATGTGAAAAGCTGTGGCTTTGCTGGAATTAACAGCTCAAGGATTTTGCTTTAATGACTACTTTGATGTGCTTTTCATTAACTTCCACACATATGTTGTAAGAAGTCCAAATTTCCAGCATTGATCAAAAATATGGCCTCAAAGATTTTGGTGTTCAAGAAGTTTTATTTTGTTCGGTACTGGGTGAGATTTTTTGACTTTAAGATCTCATCTTTCTATTTTCCTCTTTGTTGCCTGGTATTGATTGTTATGACAATCTTTTGTTATTAAATTTTATCTTATTGGTACCTTTTCATGAAAAGTAGCAAGTTAAAGCGTTGTTATTTCTGTTTTTTTCCTTACTTTTGTGTGAACTATAACTGTCTGCAAACATTCCCTTTTTGGAATAATTACATATACCTCCTTTCTCCTTCTAATCATAATTTCATTTATTTAGAAACAGTTCAGTTCTGGTGATTTCTCCAGTCCTCTATATATTGCTTGGAGATCTAATTTAAGATGCCTGTTTTCCAAACTAAGACAGTTACTGCACTGATGAATGCTACTTTGATCCAAAAACCTTTTTATTCTGGATTATACCATACCAGCTGAGAATTTGTGCACTACAAATCTAAGTTTTCTTAGATTAAATCTAAGTAGCACTTCACTGCAGACTGTAATTTTTCCCAGGTGAGCACAATGGGTACTTCCAGTTCTCCACCCATGATAAGAACTTAGTTATGTGTCCTTCATTACCATAAATGAACAAATGAAAATTTGGGACATGAATGTATTAAAACCAATTGGAACTCTCACAGATAATGTGGTTTGGTTAAGGAACATGTGCTATGTTAGATCATTATTATTGCTTTTATATTTTCAGTGATTTCCATTTAGCAGACACTATATATATTAGTAATGCTAATATTACTAGCACAGTAAAACTAGTGTATTTTAGTATTAGTGTTAGGAACATATGATAATTCTAATATAATAAGCATATGTATTTATAAATGCTTATATATAAGCATTTATATTTATATATATTTATTTATATTTATTTTATATGAAGTTCCTGCTTCACAACGCTTCAATAATGACATAGAGTAGCTTTAAATAATTCAGCAAAGTTTCACCATTACTTCAAATAATAAGAAATCTATATGTCAGATCACAAGTTAAAATTCACATGAGTATTTCCCATTCAGGTTCAGATGTATTTGTTCACACAAGTAAACTGCATTTCTGTGAAATGTCCCTGATAATAAGAACCAGATACTATCCTGAGAATAACGCTCATATTATGAGAAAAGACAAGTGTGGCAGGATATACTAGAGAAAAAATGTCAATGCTTTTCACAGGGGCAAAAGTTTGATTCTATTGGTATTAAAAATTACGTATTTTGGGCATATATAAAATAAAGAACTCACAAAGCTCTTTTATTGCAAAGATCCAAAGCAACAAAAGGTAATGTAACTTTCCACATAAGTCTTTCAGGGTATTATTGTGGAGAGCTTCTGGGCCCCTCTTGAAAGCATACAACAAGCTACTTGAAAACACACATTTATACTATACTACTATTTCAATAAAATGGTAGCCCTTTTTCATAATTTCTCCTCTCTTCCCCAAAATCTTAATTAAATTCTTGAATCTTAGGGCAGCATCATTGCCATTTGTAGACAGTTTACATTTTTTAATGCAGCAACCGTAAGAGCGTTGGCCATTCTAGGCCATTGATTTGTAATGTCCTAAAAAAACTATGTGGAACAATCTCTGAAAAACTGCTCATTCATTAGTGTCAAGTCATCTTTATAGCTCATACTGAAATACATCACTCCACAAAATATTTTTGTTGGGTATATTTTTAATTTTCTTCAAATAATCCAACATGTTTTTAATCCAGTCTTACAGAGCTATACTGGAGCTTTTCTAAAGAATAAGCAGAAATAACTGTTTGTATATAAGAACTGTCTTCAGACAGACAACTGCTTGTTCTCCATGAGGTGTAATTTATTCCTGCTTTTAAGTTAGTGCTTTTTATTTTCCTCTGTGTATATTTTCAGTTCTGCTAGTCAATGCACTGCATGGCATCATGTGCAGTACTTTGACTTTATCTCCTGCTTTTTTCTCTCCACAGCCTACAAAGCCCAACTTACAACAAAGACACAAAGGCAGAGTCAGCTTATTTACCACTAGGTTCTGTTTGCCACAGTCATAAAATCATTTACCTACCTGCAACTAAATTTATCTGTTATTGAAATGTTTATGTTGTTATATGATTATTTCTTGGCAGTTACATGAAGTTGGTTTTTTTTTTTCAAAATTCTATACTATTATATAAACAGATATAGCCCATCAAGAAAGTCTGCTGGAGGGTCTAGAAGACTCTTAGGTATACTTTTATTTTATTTGAAGGCGCCCTTTCTTTTCTCTGACCTAAAACCTAACTCATATAGTTGAAATACATATAGTCATGTACCTGTGTAGTCACAGAATTATACCAGTGACTGGAAATTAATTTTCCTCTCCAGTGGGTTCTGCACACAGAAAATAGCAAGAAACTTCACTAGTGAGATGAATATTCTAATATTCATATTTGTCACCTGTTAGATTACTTTTTAATATACAAACTTATAAATACCTCCATCCAGTTTATTTGAAATAAATTCACCGGAGAAGAAGAAATTAAGTATACCTCTACACAGATAGGTAGAAATAAACATATATTTATATGTACATATATATATGCTGCAGGGTAATTACAAAATTCCTAGACTTCTTTAGTCTGTTACCTATCATGACAATATACAGAAAAATATCTTAATATACTCCAGGATAAATAGCAGAAATCACAGAATCACAGAATCACATAGGTTGGAAAAGACCCATGAGATCATCATGTCTAACCATTCACCCTACTCTACAAGTTCACCCTTAGACCATATCCCCCAGCACTACATCTAAGCAATTCTTAAACACATCCAGGGATGGTAATTCAACCACCT
>JANIJG010014164.1:6636-24768 GCA_024611175.1 Megaceryle torquata | reverse complement strand
CTCCTCTCCTCTCCTCTCCTCTCCTTCATGAACAGATTACCACAGTTATTCTTATAATGATGTCTTAGGAATCACACTCCACACTTTTAAGAGACTAAACAGAATTATTCACCTCCTTCCCAAAGGAAGCAAGCAGAGCAAATGCCACGTGAAAGTCTCCAGTAGCTGATTAAGTGTTGCTATTACAAAAAAAAAAAAATGTAAAGCACCTCCAGAACTAGTGTCTCAGTCTAATCACATAAGATGTTAAAAAAGTACAGTAGTTGATCTGATGTGGGGAAAAATATTTTTTAAATGGTAGTATAGAATATGTACAGGTTTAATTCATGAGGCTGGTCTAGGGAAAGGAATGAGTATTTTGAAGTATTGAGCATGGAAGGTCTTTGAAGATGCTGAACATTTAAAATTCAAGTGCTTTCACAAAGAATTCAGTAAATAAATCATTATATTGTCCTTTATTGATTCCACTTCAGGTTCTGATGTCTGGAGTAATACAGAAGCCCAGATAAATGACACTTGCATTCCATGATAAAAACTGTAGTTTCCCACTAACTGCTTCTTGTACTAGTTTGCTATTAAAGAAACAACTCTTCACCCAAATTCCCCCAGAATAAGATATGTATTGTTCTCATGCTTTCTGTGGACAATAACTATCATTGTATTACTATAAGCTCTTGAAGCTTACAAGAAATTTTGGAGTTCTAAATAGGGCCTTTTCTCCATGCTCACTAGGAGGTTTGACAAGCCACTCTTCCAACAGCCATCCCTCTCCCTAAAAAGACAGTTGAAACCTTGCCACTATTGCTGACAGTACTGCAGAAAAGAAAACTTCTCGTCAGCTATTTACAATCCAGAACTTCTGTGGTCTGGTTACCATGCACATGACCTCAGACTCTAAGATAATTTTTCACTGTTCAAACTCAACTGGTCTTTTGAGACCTGGTAAGTACCATACTTTTTCCATGTTGCAATGTGAGACTGGTGAAAGTGAAAGAAGATGGAACAGATAAAGGTGAGGCTAGGGAGATGTTCAGAGTAGGTTGGATGGGAATGCTTTTGAGTGGTGGGAAAATGAAAGGTAGGGTAATGAAATGTGGGCATTTCAGTGTTGTTTTTGCTCCACAGAACTTGACATGGAACACCGTTTTCCTTTAAACCCCCGAATTTAATAAAATCCCATGTTCATGCTTTATGATTTTATACATCCAACACCCTCACACACCCTGTCTTATTACTGAAAGCAGATAAGTGTATCATAAGTCTATTTCTTACTCAATTTTCCCCTAAAAATATACAAGATAAGTATCCACTGTAGGATTTCTGCACATTTGCCGCTTGTCTTCTTTCTGAAACTACATTATAAAAAGAAACAGGGAAATCTGAGCATCTAATCTGAGATATATGTAGAGCACTAAGGTGATATATGTATGTGTAATCTAAACAGTGCTGATGTGTATCCTCTGGCAAACTTTATCTACATCCCAGCTATTAAACTCTTCATCCAGAGTGGTGTGATCCAACTGGCTCCTTGGGAATGACTGCTGGGAGTGTGATAGTTGGTATATGCTGTGAGCACCTCAGGGAGTATTTGAACACTGTAATCGCATAAGGAATTCACCCTCAGGGCCCATTTCTGGTCCCTGACACACTTTAATTTATGGATATAAAGCCTCCTTGTTCAGAGTGGAATAAGTCTTTAAAGGCATATCTTACCTATGTGTGACTCATGCAAATAGGATGAGCCTATAATTTGCTTCTTTTTTCTTTATGATTGAAATGTCTAGAAGTGACACTATAATCACAAATAATTGGGCCACAGCTGAAGCCTCTTTAAGGTGTTCCAAATGAAAACATGTACAGATTTATCTGTAAGTTTTACCTAGTTTCCTACAGTGTAGAAAAATATCTTGATGAGCACCTGCTATGATGAGAAAGTTTTTTCAGATTGATCAGACCTCTGCAAAATGTGTTGCCTCCTTTCATCATGAAAGCTTCTTCTAGATTGAATTTTAAGATATGAAATTTATTTGAAGCCATAGAAATTCATTTTTACACCCCATGCTCATCATGGAATTGGATACATTTTTGCAGGTCTGTTGGTCTGAAACAAGAATAATATCTATCTCCTTCTTTCTAGTATAGATGAAAAGGCTAAAGGAACTGCACTAACTTAGCAAATTGTAACTTTATCCTTTCAGAACATCAAATTCATCCTTGCTGAGGAAGGCCATTCTCAGAGTGTGTAGCCTGGGCTGTGGGCATTTAGCAGCTGAGAGAAAGACAGTCTGTCCTCTAAGACTTTTTTTACTGGATACATGCATACCAAGGTAAAATTAAGCTGAGGTATACAGTTTTATTAAGATGTTCTAATCAATTTGTTGTTCAGGTGTCCCAGTTGTCTTAGGAACCTGGAGATGGTTCAACTTTTCTTTGTTCCAAGTGTTCACAGTTTATCTGTTCCTATCCTCTGCAAAATTCTACCAGCTTTCTGTTTGCTCCTGACAATACATCTACTTACTCCAGTGGTTACTTTGACTTCTGAATGTCTGTCTTCCCTCCTTACCTCTTTCAGTCTGATTTAGGTATCTTCTTTACACAATCAACCAAAGACTATGGATAAATATAGGAGGAGAATAAATGTGCCTGACACTTGCAGGCTGCTGCTGTCACCAGGAAAAGTAGCTGCAGAAAGGATTTAGCAAGAGAGAGTAAGTAATGACTAGAAACATCCAGAAGAGAGTAAGAAAGAGGGCTTTGCCACAGGAGTATTTGGATTCTACAAAAGTATTTAAGCAGTTCCATTGCCTCCTGCTTTTTATTGGGGCAAAGAATATATTCAGAAATTAAAAAAAAAAATATTAGAGATAATTTATTTTCTAATTCTGTTTTTCTTTATAAATGGAGAAGCTATTGTGAACAGCTTATTCCCAGCAAGGAACTAAAAGTCCAAATTTCTCAAGCAGTACAGATCCCAGTGAACATATGATAGAAGTTTGGGAACAAAAAATATGATTAGTATGTTGTGAGAGTGAATAGACCAAAAGGGCCAACTTAAATTCAAGCTGAAAGTAACAATGATAGTTAGCGGCAGTCTCAATACAATGTATCAGATGGGAAGCCAGGTGATTTAATTACACTTTATCAGTTCACGGTCTGTCTGGTTTTGCCCTGTTTTGTCTCCTCTACCTTTGCAGGCCTATTTTGCAATACTGGCATTGTTTTATACCTGCCAGTTGAACATCTGAAGTGATTTTTATTTCACATTCATAACTGAGGCTCAGTTTCCAAATTCCATTTTCAAAAATATGGATGTGCTTCTCTCTGTGATGGAAATGTTACTCTCTAAATGCCTAGCTTTGTAGGTAGAACTAGTTCCTCCTCTTAAAATAAAAAGGAAAAACAGCCTTGTCTTTCAGGTTTTGAAAATGAGAGCTGATCTGTCATAACATGGTGCGGATTCAGCATAGAGTTCAAGACATTTTGTCACCTTCAGTCACAGGAGACCTGACTTCTTGTTATCTAGCATCCAATGTAGCCCTTCTCTGTTTCAGTGCCTTTCAGTCAAGTTTCATTATTCTCAGAAGTTAGAAGTCATTCAAATCATCCATATCTCTTTTAATTCATCCCCTGAAGTTTCTGCAAGATGTAGACTTAAATATATATATATATATAATTATTAAATACATACAAATAGAGGCAATCCCTCAGGAAGAATTTGTGTTCTAGTGAATTTTATACCATATGCATCACTGCAGCTTGAGAAATCTCCTTCAATCAGGTCTCATCAGTGCAGTTAGTTTATTCATCTGGATTACTCATGTATGCCACTCAGATTTAGTGGCTTTAAAAGCTGCATGGATTAAAAGAATGCCATAATATTACATAGCAATACACTGACAGAGTATACTTTCAGTAGTTCTTCTAGTATACTGTTTAGTCATGATTAGATACATTTTATTTTCATTCTATTTTATAGTTGTTAGAAGATGCAAATATTTTACAGTCCTACAAAGTAATGAGATATCCTACTTAGACAAAAATGTTGTCAAAGGATATTTCATTCAGACATGAGACCCAGTGTCAATAGGATCAACTAATATATTTATTTTTTTTAATTTAAATCAACTAGTTCTTTCCAATCCCCTTTCCCAGCAAAATTGTATGTTTTACCAGTCATCATTCCTCCAGATCAGAAACATTTCATTACCAGGTTACCAACAAGTAATGAATAACCAGTACTATGGAGAAAGAAAAAAAGACAAAATTTTTCAATTTTGTGCACAGTGATTCCTGACAATGTTCAATGTCCATTGATTAAAGGATATAGGAAGTAAAAATAAAAGGACAACTTCTTACTATGTTCTTCAGAAACAACAGAAGGGCAAAGAACTGGATGTAAAGAAAACCTGTTTTTAAAAAAGATAATTTTCCTCCAGATAACTTAGTCTGTTACATTAGAAAGCTAGTTTAATTTTCATTCACTTTTCATAGTACAGCTTTAAGGATGATGTAATTCATGACAAAAAAATATTTCAATACAATGTAACACATTTAAAATACTCTCTTATAATGCTCAAATATTAGTATCAAGATCTCATTAGGTGAAGAAAACCATGGATACATGTATGTATGGTATATATAAATTTCTGTGTACATATGTATACATAGATCACTTCTTAGGATTTCATATTCTATTAAAACTTATTAGCTACAATAGAAAGGAATATTTCTAGGGTCATCTGCCTTGCTATAGAATTAATTTATATAGTTGTTTTTCTGCAAGACTGATAAAAAAGATAAATTTCTGGGAGCTGTGTTATTAACTTCCCAGAAAGAGATTAGATAGAAAGGGGGCATCAACAAAATTAACATGGTTAGGGAGAGTAAAAGCTGTAAAGGAAGCTTTTCTGTGTCATCAAGGCAAGGGTTAAAAACAGGATATGGAAGGGTTCCAGAACTAATTAAATAAATAATTCATTTTGGGGAAAAAATTATATTAGGAGTAAAGAACTAGAAAAAAAAAACAAACAAACAAACAAACAAACAAACAAACAAAACCCAACAAACAACCCAAAACAAAACAAAAGCAATCCAACCAACCAACCAAAAACCAACAAAACACGAAGATCAGCAAAAACCTGCCCTAGGTAGAGATGTCCCTACTTGTGTAGTGAGGTTGGACCAGATGACCTCTAGAGGTCCCTTCCAGCCTAGAACATTCTATGATTCTATGATTCTAAAAAGCATTACATTTAAAGTGTCAAGACATATAAGCATAGATAAGACCTGTCAAAGATCAAACTGATTTCAGCCTTGTAAGAAAAGTGTTAATAGCTCTTTAAAGGTGTCAAGAAAAGAATAAAACAGGGGACTATGATATAGAAATTACTGAAATAACATATTTTGTCTCATTGTTCATAGATAACTTTCTCAGACCACTGTGCATAATAGCAAGGTTTTGAAAAGTGGTGGACAGCAATCTAGGACTATTGACAAAATCTGGATGTATTTGGAACTTTGGGGACAGGTGAGTTTCACCCAAGAATAGTCACTGTCATTCTCTATGCAAAGTGATGGTGAACAGGGGAGTTTCCTGAAGACATGTAAATGAAGGATTTATCTTATACTTGCTTCTAAAAAAGGCAAGAAGACAGAATTATGAAATAATAGACTGGTCAGCTTCATCTCAGGCTCTAAACCAACAGCATATCATTTTGGAAACCATTTCCAAACACATGAAGGACAGGAACACAATCAGGAACAGGAAACATGGATTTAGGTGGGCCATATCATATTTGATCAGGAGGATCGCCTTTTGAGATTAAATGACCATCTATGTGAATGAGAAAGAGGGGTGGATGTAATGCAACTTGGCTTTAGCAAGGCTTTTAGCACCACCTCCTACAGCTGTTTCATTTGAAAGTGGAGGAAATAAAAGCTAATCCTGTAAAATTAATTAAAAAATTGACTGGACTTCTCATCTCAAAGGGTTGTAACAAGTAGTTTGAAATTCAGTAGATGGTCAATAAAACATGGAATATCCTGGTGGCTGAAACTGAAGCCAGAATTGTTCAACATCTTTGACAATAACATGGACAATAAGACAGAACACACATCCTTAGCAAATTTACAGGAAAATACTAAGCTGGATGGATCTGACATAGGGTGTAGTGAAAGTAGTTCAGTTCAAGATAAAAGCAAGACTTACAAGTGTCAGGATCAAAAGTCCTCAAAACTCAAATGTAGAAAGAAATTGCATATGAAATCACAGCTCCTGTCTCATGACTTTAAAGAAATTTACCTAATCTATAGGATGGGAAAATAATAAGCATGCTGAAAAAGGAAAAAGTTCTCCAAATAAGTGCAGGAGCATTATTCAAAGCAGAATAACTAGAGTGGAGTGTAAGATTTAAAAAAAAAAAAAAAAAAAAAGAGAGGAGGGGGGACCAAAAAAAATATAAATAGCAGTTCATATAAAATTCACCAAAGATAGTTTTTATCCAAATGAATATTTCTTTCTCAAGATGTCATTTTAAAGGTGAAGACTTGTAGTAAGTTTGCCCTGTCTGGAATTCAGAAAGTACTTTGTACAGTTACATGGGAAAATACTAAACTGAAGATGTTAAAGTTTATTAGAAAAACTGAAGTTGGGCTAAGGTCTGGCCAAACAACAGATGGCAGTGGATTGTGCAAAAATTGGAGTTTCCAGGCAAGGGTTAAGTATTCCTGAATGACAGGTCTTGGAAATGATCTTGCTCAATACTTTCATTAATGGGGTGAGAACAAAAAAAAAGGAGATGTGCTACCAAACAACAGATGTACATTGTAGGAACAACACCATATATTGGTACTGGGTAGGTGTAGACCCACTTGAGAGCATCCCTATGGAGAAGGACCTTGATGTCCTGGTGGACAATAAGTTCTTCATGGAACAGCAATGTGCCCTTGTGGCCAGGAAGGCCAATGGTGTACAATGGGGTATGTACTGGGGTACATAAAGAAGAGTGTGGCCAGCAGGTCGAGGGAGGTTCTTCTCCCCCTCTACTCTGCAGTTCTGAGACCACATCTGGAGTATTGTGTTCAGTTCTGGTATCCTCAGTTCAAGAGGGACATGGGAATATTACAGAGAATATCCAAGCAGATAGCTACAAAGATGATGAAGGGACTGGAACATCCCTCTTATGAGGAAAGGCTGAGAGCCCTGGGATTGTTTAGCCTGGAGGAGAGAAGACTGTGAGGGGATCTTATTAATGTTTACAAATATTTGAAGGATGGGTGTCAAGTAGAAGGGGCCAGCCTCTTTTGAGTGATTCCCTGTTGATAGGACAAGAGGTAATGGTCACAAAGTGAAACACAGGAAGTTCCACCTCAACATGAGGAAAAACTTCTTCACTGTGAGAGTGATAGAGCCTGGAACATGCTTCTCAGAGAGGTTGTAGAGTCTCCCTCTGTAGAGACTTCAAGAATTGCGTGGATCTGTTCCTGTGTGTCCCGCCCTAGGTGATCCTGATTTGGCAAGGGGGTTGGACTCAATGATCTTCAGAGGTCCCTTCCAACCTCTACCATTCTATGATTTTATGAATCTGTGTGATCAAAAGCTAAAAATATTGCCTCCTGTGTATTACAGGAGGACTGATAATACCATACCGTAAATTGAATGGGTTTGAGGGATGGAATAATATCAATGTGTTAAATTTTCAAACCATAATGTCCAAGGTAATATAGACATGGGATAGAAGCTAAAATTTCTGGTTTCTTGCCAGTTGGACAGACAAAAGAGGAGAAAGATATGGTTACATTATTTGAATTATATAAGGTTACAGAAAGACCACAAATGACTAATGACATAATTTCTTAGGAGCACAAAGGTATTCATAAATTATATTCAAAGGTATTCATAAATTATATCGATAAATTTCTGGTGAACGTACAAAGTAAAGTTATAGATGTTAAGGTTCAAAATCAAGGTGAGAACAAATTTTTAATGCTGTATAGAGTTCTGATCACATATGGTTAAGGAAGATAGATTCAAGTAGTAGTTTATAAAGCAGCACTGAAACCAGGCTGATGGAAGAAAAAGTCATAAAATTACTCTGGCAAAATTCTGTGCTTCCATCTTGTGAATAGATCATGGGTACCAAAAAAGAAAGGAATCTGATCAAGGTAAGGGCCAAAATGAGAACAAATTCCTATAATCTGGCAAGATCTATATTTATTCCAGGTGTTCAGATTAAAGTTTACAGTCACAGGAAGAATGAGAATGAACAGAGAAAGTTTCATATAAAATCTGTTAATTTCAGTGAGAATTATATTAATATTTTTAAATTTGCTTTCCACTAAAGCTCAAAGTGAAATTTAAGGTGTTTGTCTGCCCACAGAGACTCAAACTGAAGAGATTAACTGCTAAAGCAAATTTCTGCCATCTGCTCTAACTGTATACAAGCACAAGCAAGTAGGAAAAGAGCTAGGAACACCCTTTCTGCTTGGAGGTGAAGTAAATAGCCTGGTTTTGATATGAGATTATATTTACAACAAACTTGGGCAATCTGGAGGTTGAGGTGGGATATAAGATTTGTGCATAGAACTGTCTTGTGATTCATTTTTTCTGTAAGAGTAAGGAATAATTCAAGAACATTCTGTAGCAGTCGGTATTACTAGGGAATTTTTCAACTGCATATATTCTGTTGATGGAAGATGATGGGTTTTTTTTTGAAATTACAGTTTATAAGAATTGGATATTCTTAATCCAGTAAGAAAAAAATGTCAAATGGACAGGAAAGAGATGAAATATTTCTTATTAGGGAGATACCAGTAGACACATAACTGGATTACTTAGGAAACAATTTAAAGTATGTATATTCCTTGTTCTATTTGATTCATCCTAGAAGATAAATTTACCACTGCTTGGGTGAGTTCTCTGACCTATTGAATAAGATATTGACTGTTTTAAGGTTATGGACTTCTCAATATCTTCCAGAGATGTGTTTCAGTTTGTGCAAATAACTGCCAAATATGCACAGATTTGGTCTGGAATTTCCCAGATCCCGGATACAGGCTAAATTTAGTCTTTGAGGTCTTGCTGTCACAGTTTCTCACATCATAAAGTACCACAGGAAAAATTTCGATTCTCAAAACTTTTAAGTGGTGAAAAATATGTTTTCTCTTAATTCCTTCTGGAAGCTCCAATAAAGAGCTCAACTCATGAATCATAAAACACACACACATGAAATCTCACTCCTTAAGTCCTCATCTGCCTTTTATGTTTCAAACATTTGCTGTCACTCTTGTAAGACCCCAGGTG
Organism: Megaceryle torquata; assembly: GCA_024611175.1. Lineage (NCBI taxonomy): Eukaryota > Metazoa > Chordata > Aves > Coraciiformes > Cerylidae > Megaceryle > Megaceryle torquata. The sequence continues at coordinate 15,467 of JANIJG010014164.1, read as the reverse complement.
TACCTGGCGTGTCACTGATGAACATTCGATATTTCATTGTATTGAGGAGATCATGAACAGCTTTCCCTTTGAGTGAGAAGACATCGTGTTGAAAAGACTGAACTGTGGGTAGGTATTCACATACCCTAAGGATAGACACATAGCCTAGCTGACCAGTTTTCCTATATAATCAATGCATAAAAACATAGCTTTAACTTTGCAGGTTTATTCAGAGCAGGACCTTTGAGTTTCTGGGGAGAACCCTGCCATAGTGATACTGATTATCTGTCAGCAGATGAGGGTCTGGATCCTGAAACTGGTATATACATTCCCACTGCAGTACTTTGCCAAATCAATGTTTTCCATCAAAATTAGTTTGCTGAAAAATTCCCAGTCAGTGTCATCTGGCATGTGCTTACAGCTAGAGTGAGTCAGCCACATACATTGTCCGCTGCCACACATAGCTGTTATTCAGACTGACACTATGATATGATGAGAATATTTGGCAGGTTGGTCTTGGTTCAGTGGCAAAGAGATGCTCTGTCTTCTACTCCTTGAGAACCCCTGTCAGCCCCATAGAAGTTACAAGTTCTCTGCATATAGCAGCTACTCTTTAGATGCAAATGACTGTTGGAAGGGCCTGGAAGAAAAAGGTTTTTTGATTTAGATTTTTCATTTGACTGGAGAGATTGAGCAATGGCAACCTCCCGGCTAACACAGTGTAAGTAATTACTTTCTCTTAGAAGAATAGACAAAACAAACTTTTTTAAAAAAATACTCAATCTACAATGAGCAATTTATTTAACTTGAAATATTTTCTTCGATTCTGTAAAAATGTTTGTCAAAAGTTGTTTTTTTAATTAAAAGAAATATTTTTTCTAAGTTTTCCATTTTTCTTCAGTTTGAGCTACTTGCATGCTTGACCTAAATTCATGAATAATTACTCACTACATACCGTTTTCTTCCGCCATCAAATGACATATCTGGCCAACTGTAATCAAACTGAGGAGAAAAAGCATCACTCAGAAAAGAGATATGAACAAAAAATTAAATTCAGCAGTACTTCAGTTCTGCAGAATCATGTGTCCACTGACTTCTGCAACACACGCTTGCAGTTCATAATTGGGTATTGAGCTGATTCAGATACCTCTGCTTTGCAGGATGTAATTCTGACACTTCTCTCTCTGATGCAAAAATATTTCACACAGCAGTATAAATCTTCCCATTTCTTCCACTTACCTGAAGAAAATGGTTCTGCTACAGTCTCCATCTCAATCACTAATAGTGTTTGTGCTGTTCTTCCTCAATTTGTTGAATATGTTTTTCTCAATTCTCCAAATTGTCTTATTTTTAATGTGACATTTTCATAATGATAGCTTGCATAATTCCATTTCTAATCCATCAAGTTTAAGATTTCCACTGTTCTCCTAGCTTTCCTTCCTGATCTCTAAGGCATTCCTCCTACAGCCCTTTCAGCAAGAGTTTTTCCTCTTGATCTTCCCTTTTCTGTCCAATTACACTTTCTTAAAACCATAATACACCTCCACCTGTGTTTGACTAGCTGTGTTGCAGCTTCATGGGCAAACATGCCTAAATACCAAGCATAACTCTTTCCATACAGGAGGACCTGGCTGACACAATCTCTTGCATGCAATTAATATATATATAGTTAATCATAAAATCAGTGAATCACAACCTAAATTAGTGTGGTAGGGATGCCTGGAGGACATCTGGTTCAAACTCTAAATACCGCTATTTTTTATTGAAAATAGTAGGATCTATATTATTCCTGTTCACTCTATGTTCTGTGACTCTGATAATTAATAAAAGGGCAATTAAAACTATTTTCTAAATGTGATGCAATACACTTTGCATTCTTTGATGATAAATGCAACCAACCTGAAGGAATTAAGTGTTTTGGATGTTCTAAGCTGTTTGATCATGTTAAAAGAAGTGATTATAGGAAGATTTATCACAGTTAGGAACCAAGTACCCTCACAGAGTACTAAAGACAGCCTATTATTACAGAGTTCTTCAAAAGAGGGCAAGTGTGAGTTACATCATTTCAGAGCTACCCTTAATTTAGTTCCTTTACAATAATCTGGAATGGACTTTCTTTGAGAGGATCAACTGCCATTTCAGTTTGTAAATTGCTTGTGAGGAATGTATAATGTCTGATCTAGTTAATTGAAGGTCATGCCAATCATGAGGCTAATCTGAAAATATATAAAAACCAGAAAAGCTTAGCAGTCTCAGTTAAAATGTGAAGTATCTGCAGTATGCCTGATTGTTACTGTTTGAAAATTGATCCTTCTTCTTTTTTTACGCAATATTTTTGTCCTAAATTAAGGATTATAATAATAGTTAATATTCTTTTCTCATTGACTCAGAAATATGCAGAAACTTGTTTTATCTTTGGTATATTGCTATGAGGTGGAGTGGGATTTGAGATATATGAGAGCCAGAGCAAACCAAAGAGAACTGCAGGCTAATTGCATCCTTGTTAATGCTGAGGGTATTTTACATTTGACTTCACTTAGAACAGATATATTACAGTTCAGACTGAATTACAATCTGAATACAGTCTGAAGTCTTGAGTAGTAAATTGTTGGTATATCTCAGCCGGATAACACTTATAAAATACAGCAACATAAATTAAAAAGTAAAATGACATGTTGTTTTTGTATCATAAATAGGAGCTACTAAAATAAAAATTCTGTTTTCTGATTCAATGGAAGGCTTGCACTGGCATGTATCTCAAAGGGTAGGACAGTGTCTCAGAGTGGGTAATATGGGTCACTGAGCTGCTGTGAAGAGCTTGCTCAATCTTCTGTAACTCTTTCTGTGTTCCTTGGAGAGGGAGACTGTTTCTGATTTTGTGTATGCATAGCTGTGTTCATGGTTATTTCATGGGGCCTCTATATGCACTATAAATTTATTGTTAATCTTTCAATAACAAAGCTCTTATGATACATTTGATATCTATTAGGTCATCTTGTCCATTTCATGGTTAATGAAGAATCATTTCCCCACTACATTTTCAATTGTTTTGACCCAGCTACATTTGCATAATTGACCAAATGTCTTCTATTGTTCACACTGGGAGGCTTTCATTATTCCACATTACATTAATGGATGTGATGTTTATTACAACAAAAGCCTGTTATTTCACTATTGCCATGTGTATGACTTTGTTTTTATTGCTCAGTTATTCTTTCTTATGTAGTATTAAAATTAAAAAGAAAATAAGAAACTCAAGGACAGACTTTTTGTTTTGTTTTGTTTTGTTTTGTATTAAGTACTAAAACCAAGATATTTAACTCATGTTTTTTCAGAAGGAAAAGTTGTCCTGATGCTTCCAGGCTACTGGGACAGGGTTCAGAATTTGGTAGCAATGAAACAGATGTTTCTAAATTTGTTAAACAATTCTCTGAATGCTGAATAACCCTTGCTTTTAAATTTACAGAGGCAGAGCATTTAATGAAATTTATTTATATTGATCCAACAGCACAAAATTAAAAAAAAATGTTATTCAAAGTGAATGCAAGTCTGGTCAAGAGCATAAGATCTTCTGTAGATCTTTAACCACAGAACAAGGGAAAACATACAGTCTTTAGTCACCTACTAGATTTCTGGGGCTGGCTAGTGTGGTACATGTTGTATCAGAGAGACAATGATATAGAAGAACGTTGACCTGTATTGTTGAAATGTATTTCCTTATACCTGCTCTTGTAGAGCAGCTGCAGGTATGGAACGTGTTCATATTGTGAAGCATACAGCAGAGCCACAGAACAGTGCTGCAGGAGCAGAATCACAGAGGGAACAGATTCAGCTTCTCCTATAGATTGTGGTGTGCCTCAGGTATCCCTTTGTGACCAGGAACTTAAGGACCAAACCACTTGCTTCTCCAGTGGAGCCATCAGAGGGAAGGGAGAAAAAAAAGAAACAATAAAAACCTCCAGAAGAATATTCAGGAAGGTCTAAGTGATAAATCTCACAAAGATTTTCCACATCAAGGGGTAATATTACTCAAAGGGTGAAGAGTTCTGGTCTACAGTCTTTGATCAGACCCTAAATTAAAATTAAGTGAAACTCTAGGTAGAGGTTGAAATCTATTCCTCAGTGCTAATGTATTTCTAATAAGATGGATATCAGACTATATAAATCATACATGTAGCCTTGCTCTGTAATAGCACAAAACAAAGATTGAATATAACTTTTAGCACAGTCTTAAGGAAAAGATTGTTCTTTGTAAGCTCAGTTAGATAGTTTGTTATGTATGAATTCATTATTCCAGCAGACTGCTTCTCACAACCGAGCATATCCAATGGATTCACGTGTCAGTGTAAAATAGTCTCACACTTAATGCTTACAAAGATTTCCAAAGCAACTGACACTTGCTATTTTAAAATGATTTCACAGTAGCCAAAGACTCAGAGACAACATGGACTTAAAATAATGGAAGGGTGAACTACATTTCCATCCTGTTCAAAGGCACCACTGTAAACTGGGAAGGGAAGCCTGCATTACACCTCCTGAGTGACCACATTTTGTGCCCAAATATGTACTGCTGAGCCCAGGAGTCCCACAGCAGAGTGTGTTATCCCTGCCTTTTTTTGCTGTTTCAGCAAGGGATGAAGGCATCCTGAAGTTTACTGTTGGCCTTCAGGGATGCCTTGTTTCTGCACTTCTGCACGTGGCTGTGCCGAGCAACGTCTAATCCAGAAAGTGAGACAGTTATGAAGAAATGCCCTTTGCAAAGGCCAGCAGAGAAAGAAAGAACATCTACAGCATTAACAGGGATAATGTTCAATCCCACTAGTCTGAGGCAATATTGTAGGTAAGGGATTAACCTAGAAAATTATATTATTCCTTTAAAAATGAAGAAAGCAAAAGCTAATTAAAGTTGGAAAGGACTGTCTTAGCTCTGGAAAGCATTAGAAGTCAGAAAGTTCATTGCTGAAAGGTAAGTTCTGAACTATAAATAAGCTGTTCATTTAACAGAGTTTACCATATGAAAATTCTTAGACTTTATGATTCTCTTTCCAGATGGTGAAGTTAATCCTTTCATTCCTCTTTTCATCATTGAAGCAGACTTCTCCTGTACAACATCATTAAAATGGCAGCTCCCACTGAGAGAAACAACTCTATTTGTTGAATGGAAATCCTGACAGAGTGACAGAATGTCTAAAAACTCCACTGAATATTTTTGCCTCTGTGTGCATGATCAATTGAGTACAGGCACATATGCTTAGAAGAATGCATGTGTTGATGTTCATCTAGAAAATATAGTCTGTGTTAGTTTTGTTAACCAATTTTAAAAATCACAGATCTTTTGCTTTCTACACTATTCTCCTTGTTGTCAGACCATAGCCGCATTCAACAACCGAAACTAATTTCCAAGGACTCAGATGTGCTGCTTTGATATAGACCAACATGAGAGGCTATTTAGCAGCAGCAGCAGCAGCAGCCCTCCTCTCACTGTAAAACTCATGGCCCTCTGACTTCTTTCAACAATTAAATGGGTGGGCAGCAGCACATCATGCACAAGGTCTTTCAGAAAACTGTTGCTGCAAAGGCCAGGAGGAAGGATTTCTTCTTTTCAACAGCAAGAGTAGCATCTTGTGTTCCCAGAAGGTTTATCAAGACATGTATGTGCTTTCCCAGTTGATAGACCTGAATAAACCTGTCTTATTCCTGGCTAGGAATGCCTACACTAGAATGCTGCACATGTCTTTCTCTGCCCCAGCTATAAGGGAGATTTCCTCTAGCAGAGGAACAGACAAAAAATTGAGAAAGTTCATGTCTTGATGTGGTCTTGGTCTGCTTTGGATACATCTATTCAGTTTATTACCCTGTACCTCCCCTCGAAGCTGCATCCAGCTCTGTCTTTTCCAGTTATTTCTGGAATTCTGCATCAAATAAACGTACTCACTAGTTGATACTTTAGTGAACTGTAATATATTGGGTACATTTTGTGCCTTCTTAAGTGTCCCTTTTAATGCATATGAAAAACTGATCATCTTCTGCAGAACATGTGCAAGAAGAGCAGTTCTTAGGAGATCAGGCCAAATGTACTAAGCCTGAAACTGGGTATAAAGGACAATTGTGGCATGAACTGCTATATTAGGAAACAACATGCCACAGTTTAATAGTTAAATATACCAGACCTGAGGAGATTTCTAGATCCTGTCATTCTTTTATATAAAAAAGCCTAGGCAGGAGGTAAAAAAACCTGTATATAATACCATCCATGATCCTTTCTGTTGATATACTTGAATCTGTCACACAGGGCTTAGTCTGGAGTTTTTTGAAGCTAATGAAAATCATTACATTAACTTAAGGCCATAGTTTGGCCTATAATTGATCTAAATGAGGTGTTAATAAGATATGTATATTAATACCTCTATGTTTCCACCTCCATTTGCTAGCACTACCATTTTACTGTATCTTGTCTTAAGCTAAATTCATAAATGTCTGGGGAAAATTACTATTTTCTTTGACAACAGAGCTATCTAGAAAACACAGAAATGAAACATTAAATCTGGAAAAAGGGGCAAGATAATTTCAAATAACTAAAATTTGGTGGGATGTTTTATAAGCTTGTTGACAAAAAAGAAGAAAAAGTAAAAATACTGGTTATGCAAAACATAAACCTATGAACAAGGAATTCTGGAAACTTTTGAAATATTTTTCTTTTTTTACCTGTCAAGCATCAGAGACTAATAACATGAAACTGAATAGCCTCAAACTACCAAATACATTTATAGAATCATAGAATCATAGAATCATAGAATGGTAAGTGTTGTAAGGAACCTCTGGAGATCATTGAGTCCAACCCCCTTGCCAGTGCAGAATCACCTAGTGCAGGGCACACAGGAACAGATCCAGGCAGGTCTTGAAAGTCTCTAGAGAAGGAGACTCCACAAACTCTCTGAGAAGCATGTTCCATGCTCTATCACTCTCACAGTGAAGAAATTTTTCCTCATGTTGAGGTGGAACTTCTTGTGTGTCATTTTGTGACCATTACCTCTTGTTCTATCAACAGGGAATCACTCAAAAGAGACTGGCCCCTTCTACTTGACACCCATCCTTCAGACATTTATAAACATTAATAAGATCCCCTATCAGTCTTCTCTCCTCCAGGCTAAACAGTTCCAGGGTTCTCAGCCTTTTCTCATAAGAAAGTTGTTCCAGTCCCTTCATCATCTTTGTAGCTCTCCTCTGGACTCTCTTTAATATTTCATTGTCCATCTTGAACTAGGGAGACCAGAACACAATACTCCAGATGTGGTCTCAGAACTGCAGAGTACAGGGGGAGAAGAACCTCCCTCGACTCTCATATCATTGGCCTTCCTGGCCACAAGGGCAGATTGGTGTTCCACGGATAGCTTGTTTCCTACCAGGACGCCAAAGTTTCTCTCCATGGGGCTGCTTTTCAGCTGGTCTACTCCTAACCTGTACTGGTACATGGTGGTGTTTCTCCCCAGATGTAGGACTCTACACTTATCCTTGTTGAACTTCATCAGGTTTTCTTTAACTTAATATACCTGCATGTATTTTTTTGTGTGTGTCAAAATGTCATAACAATGCCAAAGAAAGCAATATTTGTATGGGATGATATATCATTGTTCAAAATGAAATTTTTTTGTTTCGACTAACATTTTTGGAAAGGGGATGATAACTGTAAAATTTTAGAATTGTGAACCGATTGTCTCCACTAAATTTTGAACCAGAGTGACATCTGTATTCTCACTAATTAAAAAAAAAAAAAAAAAAAAAATCAGATGTTGTATATCAGCAAGTATCTTGTGGGAAGTATATGACCAGGACAGCCAGCTTTAGCAAAAGCAGAGCTGACAATATGACTGGATCTACTGTACAGGTACGGGAAATCTGTCACTCCCCAGAAAAGCAGTCCCTTTGTGCATACACAACACACGGAGCACTTCCACAGAAGCACTGCACCTGTGTCACTCACATAGTTGCTCTACCACGAGCTTGCTGCCTGTCTGGAAGAACAGCATCCCAGCAAAATGGCACCAGGCACATGATGTCAGGCTGAGTGCTCTTTAAAGTGCTAGGTCTTTTAAAATCCAAGTTTGAATAGGAGAAAAAGGTACATGGCAGAAGACGTATAAGAGAAGAAGAAGGAGTTGTTCATAAAAGTTTTATCTACTTTTCTGCCTTTTTCATGGTGTAGGTTTTGGTTGCAAGATAATCCTGATATAATGCAGCCATGCTTTATCTGCAACATAGCTATCTCTTAATTTAAAGAAGTTAAAAAAAGAAAAAAAAAATCTTTGTCAAATTTACTGTCATAGACTTATCAACCCAAGTTTTTTAGATTACAGAATGTCTAAAAAGAAAATATAAATAGACATTAATGTAATATCTACTTTAAAAATAAAGTGGAAAACAATACATTTAATTAGTTAATGAATGACTTCAGCCTCGCATGGTTGTAATAGGAGCATCTGTCGTACTTAAAATTAAATGTTGTCAAATATAGTCTGCCTTTTAGTTACCATCTGTCTACCAATAAGACTTGAAAAATCTTGAAGGCTTTCACCTGTCCCAGCCTACATTCAAAACTGACTGGATGTGCAACTCGTATCACAGCAACAGAGAACTGAGAAAATAAGTCACAGAATCACAGAATCACAGAATGGTTTGGGTTGGAAGGGACCATTCAAGGTCATCTAGTCCAATCCCCCTGCAGGGAGCAGGGACATCTGCAACTAGAGCAGGTGACTCAGAGCCCCAACCAATCTTACCTGGAATAGTTCCAGGGATGGGGCATCTACCACCTTTCTGGGCAAACTTGGCCAGGATCTCAGAACCCTCAGTGT
>JANIJG010014163.1:10371-31029 GCA_024611175.1 Megaceryle torquata | reverse complement strand
GCATCCTCCTGGAAAAGCTGGCAGCCCATGGCTTGGACAGGTGCACCCTTCACTGGGTTAAAAACTGGCTGGACAACTGGGCACAGGGAGTGGTTGTGAATGGTGCCGCATCCAGTTGGTGTCTGGTGACCAGTGGCGTTCCCCAGGGATCAGTACTGGGCCCAGTTCTATTCAACATCTTTATTGATGACCTGGGTGAGGGGATCGAGTGTACCATTAGTAAATTCATGGATGACACTAAGCTGGGGGCGAGTGTTGATCTGCTGGAGGGTAGGCAGATGCTGCAGAGGGACCTGGACAGGCTGAGTCGATGGGCTGAGGCCAGTAATATGAGGTTTAACAAGACCAAGTGCAGGGTCCTACACTTTGGCCACAGTAACCCCCTGCAGTGCTGCAGACTGGGGAATGAGTGGCTGGAGAGCAGCCTGGCAGAGAGGGACCTGGGAGTACTGGTTGATTACTGTCTGAACTTGAGTCAGCAGTGTGCCCAGATGGCACCAAAGGCCAACGGCATCTTGGCCTGTATCAGGAATAGTGTGGCCAGCAGGTCTAAAGATGTAATTCTCCCCCTGCACTTGGCACTGGTGAGGCCTCACCTTGAGTACTGTGTGCAGTTCCCCTCACTTCAAGAAGGATACTGAGGTGCTGGAGCGGGTCCAGAGGAGAGCAATGGGGCTGGTGAAGGGACTGGAGGGAAAGTCTTATGTGTAGAGGCTGAGGGAACTGGAGTTGTTCAGCTTGGAGGAGACTCGGGGGGGGATCTCATCACTCTCTACAGCTACCTGAAAGGAAGCTGTAGTCAGGTGGGGGTCAGGCTCTTCTCTCAGGCAACTAATGACAGCCTGAAGCTGTGCCAGGGGAGGGTTAGGTTGGATATTAGGAAGCACCTCCTCACAGAGAGGGTGATTAGGCACTGGAACGGACTGCCCAGGGAGGTGGTGGAGTCACCATCCCTGGAGGTGTTTAAGTAAAGATTGGATGTGGCACTTAGTGACATGGTCTAGCTGATGTCATGGTGTTGGGTCCTAGGCTGGATATAATGATCTTGGAGGTCTATTCCAGCCTCAGAAATTCTGTGGTTCTATGAATTTATCTGCATCTTTTCAAATGTTGCCAGTTGCTCTGTGGTAGTGCCTGGTGAAGACCAGCTGTGCCTCCTAGGCTCCCTCCTCATCGTGTCGGCAGTCCACAGAGCGATTTGGGAGGAGGTGATGGGATGCTTCACCCCAACCCATCCACCCTCAGCTGTGGTTTGCAGGCACCTCCTTCCCTTTCTGTTTTCCCCTCCAGACAATTTGTGCTTAGCATAAATACTTATACTCTGTGGTAACTTTTAATTCAGTGTAAATATCAAGATTGAGTTAAAGTCAACACATTTTGCCATAAATAGAGTGCATTTCATGACAAGTACATAATTAACTTTTTCCTAATTAGTCGTTGGCTGCTTGCCAAATGAGTCACAATATGTATTATTATTTAGGATGATATCAAGCAAATTACTAGTGTGTCAACTAATTGAGAGCATTCAAATGTCAAAACTCCAGCAGCCTGCAGTTCCCATTTGGAGACAGGTTAGAATGGTGCTGCAGTAAATTAAACCAGATAGTTTTTTCTGTAGTTTTTGAGGACATTTTTTATCTAGGATTGATGCCAGCCTCAGAAGTTACGATCTGAGTCTGTAACTGAGCAGACCTTGATTCTGCAGTAACTGTTCCAATGAAGTCAGCATAAGGGTGAGTTTAGCCTTCTGCTTGTGTATGTAGAGTGCTTCCATCATGACATGGTAAGCCACATGCTTTTATGCAATAGTTAATGTTCTTACCAGGTGGCAAATGATTGCCTTTTAGTTAATAAATAAGATAAATTAAATTGGTACTTCTTAATTTCATTATTTTAAAATGATAGTTTGGGCTTGGAACAAGCTCCATGCAGTGGTCTGCTGGGAAGTACAGGGCTTTCCCAGGTTCACTGCCATACTTGGAACTCTGTCCCCAGCATTCCCAGTTCGCACTGCCATTCCAGCAGAGAAGCAAGGGCATGGATGAGGCATCTGGCTGTGTCATCTTGGGTTTAGCGACCAGTGACCTTCAGCTGCTGGAGAGATCCCGACATGTTGTCTTTTCCAGGCAATCTCACTGACAGCAAGGCTGGTGCCCGGCATGCTGTGGCTCACCTCTCCAGCGAGGCTCGGTGCCATCTCACGTGCTGCTCAGGCAGAGCAATGTGACCGTGGCGAAAAGGCTTGTTTCTCTCCCATGCCCTGGACTCAGAGGCTGCTGGCCACATGCTGCCCCACCACAGCCTGCTGTTGGTGCGGTGCAGGCAAAAGATTTCACCTGTAAAGAAAGCCTTTTTAAACCTAGACCTTTCTGCCAGGCTTGCATCAATCACTGTCTTTTAGTTTTTCTGTCATCCTGGAGCATTTAAAAAAGGTAATGACAAAAGAGGATTAATGTAGGTAAAGCTCTGTTGGTGTTGATGAGGCAGTTATGGTGATAATTCTTTTCTAGTTTTGCATGTGTTAAATCAGAGGGGAACAGGGAAAAAATACTGTGCACCACTTACGGACCTGTATTTTCTTTCATTTTCCTGCTTTGCACTTCACCTGCCTGGGGTGTGTTGACATGGGCACCTGAGACACCTTTCCTTCCCTTTCAGCTTTGGATTCATGATTCTCTGTGGGCGGGAGCACCCAGAGCACCTGGCTTCTCTTTGTGTGGGCTGAGTGCTCTTGCAGCTGCACCTCTGCTGGGCTGGAGTGGAGGAAGGTGCTCTGGGCCATACAACAAAGAAATGTCTCCCTGCTCCCCAGCCCAGCTATTACTTGCCTGGGAACTGGAGGAAGGCAGGTGTTAGATAGTCATTTAGCACAGCAGGCATCAAGAAATAGAGTTCATAGAGGCAATGTGTATTATTTACCAGTAATCATAATTTGAGTGAACACTAGCAAATCATCCAGAGAGCTCAGGTCATTTTCTTAGGAGCTTTGCGGTGTAGTTAGGAAGTTAGTAATGGCAGGAGGTAGCAGAAATACTCAGGAAGACCTAAGAAAATGGACAAAATCCAGGTTGGACGGAGGAGTCTGCATTGAGGTATGCTGAGTTTAATGTCACTTACAAACCCATACCTTTAATTGCCACTCACTGTAAAAGTGTGGTAAAATGTGAGCAAAATCTGGCACCACAGGGTGTCTAGACAAATCAGAAATTCTTTAGAAATGGTATATTGAGCTTCATGGCTGACACAGGGGCTGCACCCCTGCAGTGCAGATGTTCCTGCAGGTTTCAGCTAGCTCTGGAGGAGAGGACCCAGGGCACATTGGGGCTTGAGTTTTTTCTTGATCAGGAGGTATTTTCCTGTGACATATTGTCTAATTTTATATTTTAGCTGTGATACCATATAGGCTTTTTTTTTTTTTTTGATTGACTTAATCTGAAACTGAATAAACAGACTGAACCACTGAGACCATTATTTGGCTGCAGCAATCTCTGCATGCAGCAGCCACCTGTCAGAGTTGCAGTATCGAACTTGGAGGCTTTGTGCTGTTCTGTAAGTAAATCTATTGCAAAGATGAATTGTTTAAAATCTCATCAGTTTAGATGCATCCCAAAGGCTTGAATTGTGGTCTCTGCTTCCTCAGTTTGGTTTCATGACTGCTCAACATCCCACTGTCCTTGGGCTCTGTTTTTTAGCCCAGGGTGAAGCCATTGATTAACACGAGCACTGACAAGACCCACGTCTGCTCCTGAAGCAAGTGAAGCATGTGAGCAGAGCCTCTGCTGACAGGGGACAGGGCTCCCCTCACCTTGCACACCTGTGCACAGCGGGTTGTGCATCTCTGGGAAGACAGGAGGTCTGGTTGTTAGAGATGGCAAAAATAGGTGACTCTGGATTTTCTACTAAAAAAGGCTTTCTGCAAAGCAGAGATCAGATGAGCTGCATCCTCAGAGTGCATTTCTCTCTATTCATTGTATGGAGCCCTAGAATTATTTACTTGAGTATGGAGTTAGGTGAGGTGAAAATATCCTTGTTTGGTATCAGTACTGTGGGTATGATAGAAATATCCTATCTGCCTTATGTCTCTTTTTTACATATAAATGAAACTCTTCAGGACAAAGTCCATCTCTTAGGGCCCCTCTTACACAGTGGGTCCATGAGCTTATCTGAGGTCTCAAAAGATCACTGTACTGTATCTCCACCTATTTTATCACTTCTCTGTGAAGACTAGTATTGTCATAATATGGTCAGTAGAAGTGACACATTGTACATTTGCATTCTGTTAATGAACATGTCAGTCTTTAGTCATAAAGAAGTCGGGTCAAAAATGTTTAGCAAGTGTTTTTTAAGGTAATATACTGCCGTGGTCCCTTTTAAGTTAGCCACCATAGTATACATTAAATGTCAAAGTGCTCTGGACTGAACAAAACAATATGTCAACATTATGCAGTAGCTGAATCCTAGATGCGTTTTAGATGCCCAGCAAAGGAAGAGATGCTACAGCATTGGGAATTCTTCCTGACTTTCAATCAAATAGCTGATCTGAAATGCCAAACACAGACTGCATTTCATTTAAAAATGCTGCTAGGTAGGCCTTGATTGAACACTTTGAACCTGATCAGAATCTAATTTGGCTTTGTATTATAAAAGACTCTTATATTAGCACCTCTAGGAGATCAATAACAGATTTTAATGCATACTAATAAAAAAGGTCCTAATTCCAAATACAGCTTTAAGTTTCACAAGAGCAATGTGGTTCTTGCTAATCAAATATCTTTGTTGAACAAGAAGCAGTGAAATGGAGTCATGTTTTCAGACAAACATCTCAGAATTGTACTAACAAATGCCGTGAAAGGAAACCGTACTAATCTATTTTTCACAGTTGTGAGTGCAATTAAATGGCACATTTTAGGGGGAAACACTTCCTCGTGGGGGAATCCTGACTTCTTCCTGGTGTTTAGTGCTGCTACTCAGTGCATGCTGCAGTGAAAAGTTTCCCTTCATGACAATAGAAGCTGTCATCATCTGCAGAATTAAGAAAATATGGACAAAATTACATCCATACATGATTGCTCATCCTAGCAAGTAGAGTATTGACTAGCAGAACGATTTTGCACAAAGGATTTATCATGGTTGTATAAACTCCAGCTAATTGATAATGAAGACAACCCTTCGTCTCTCTCTTCCGTCATACCCCAGCCAATGCTTCCTTGGCAGATTGGAGCCCTACGAGTGCTGCTGCAATAATAACTGTGTGTCAATTTAGTAATAATATGTTCATTCAGAATTCTGTATAGATAGGATGCAATTTGAATTTTTAGGATTTATTTTTCTTTTCTCCATTGCTCTGTTAATTACATTACTGGCTTTGGTGAGCAAAAACTCAGCATATCTCTCAGATTTCAGAAGCCAATGAAACTTATCTCAGCGGTTTTGTGTAGCACTGCAGGTGATTCACTGTGTGGGAGCTGAAGGAAGATTTTATTGATCCTGTAATGTTCTTCCCCATACTCCTCCCACTGAGCTGACCATTTCTTCTCCACTGCAGTCATCACATGTTGCAGAGCCATGCTTCTCTCTCTGCTGTAACATCAGCCTCTCAAAGAAAGATGTTCAGGACCCTCCTTCACTTCACTGACTCACATCTATTCCTTGGGACTCGTACTCATGTTGTGGCTGGTTGAGGTTTGGGAGGGTTTTGTGTGCTGCATACTCATAATCATTCAAAGTATCTGAGATGATTTTTGCCGGGCCTGCAGGAAGAATTACACCTGTATAGTTTATCATCATAAACATCAACATGTAAGTCTGTATCCGTTCACCAAAGCAAAGAAAATATTCTGAATGTCTGGGCTTATATTCATAGTAAGACAAGGAGGAGGCTGATTGTGTGAATATAAATCAGCATCTCTACATTGGAGCCCCTGCTTTTATAGTTTAGACTTCTTCATCCTAGAGGAAGCTACAGTAATTTTCAATTAACAAGACAAAATTATTTTTGTGGTTATGTAATTGAACCTCACGGTGTGGTCATGTTTCTGTAGACTAGGGCTGTGGAGAGTGGAGTGCTTGTGTCTGAGCTCCACTAGGGAACTAGGAACAAACAGTATGGAGATGTCTTAACTGGGAGATGTCCTCCAGAGTCCCCATCTTACCATGTGAAGGTTGCTGCTGCAAACTAGGAGATGGTTATGGGATGCCTTGGGTTTAAAATGCCCAGGCTTTTCCTTTCAGAAGTAACAAAATGTCCTAGATAATGCTGTACCTATAAAGCAAGTGTCCAGCATCAGTGTGGTCCTAACGTGGTCTTTCTGTGAGTGCTCTTCTTTTCTAACTAGACAACACCCTTTCCCTCTTCAGCTGGCATTGGAGGAAGGGGTGCTAATACCATTCTCAGACAGAAGTTTGCTGCTCAGCTCTTGGCTAGGTTTTGCACTGCAACCCCATCAGCTGGCCTGGCCTCACTGAGAGAGATGGCTCCACTACCATCATAGCAGCTGATGGTAGCAAAATAAGCACACAAGGTCCTCCTGGAAGGAAAGCTGCTTACACCTGAAAAAGAGAAAGAAGTGGTCCATGGAGAAGATGTTCTTCAGGTCTGCTTTGGTCTCTGTCCCCTCCACCCTTCTGTGCCTGGTCTGCCAGGCTGAAGTTAAAATTCCCAGGGCTGAGCATGACTCTTGCTCCCAGGTTGGCTTGGCAAGGATGTCTCTGGCTGACAGCACACTGGAGGACCCACCAAGCACTTCCGCACTCTGGGAACAGCTGCTCTGGGCATGAGGTGGGCTGCAGGCTGGGACTACCACATGCTGCACATCCAGCAGTAAAACATGTTGAGAAGTGTCTGTGGTTTGGTTGGCTTGGAGATTCATAGACATTTTATATGATAAAACATGACACATTTTGGTGTAACTGAAATATGGGCTGCTTTTATAATAGGATGAGTAGGTGTGGAAGGGGATAGATTTCCCTAACCACAGCTCACTGGCAGCACTCCACTGCAGCCGGCACTAAAGCTCCCACTTAGCACAAAAGAAGTTCGTTGCCAAATTGTGTAGAATATTTGTTACTGTGGGATTTGTTGTCCAGACAGGGGTTTTTTTTGGTCACTCTACCTTAAAAAGCAAAACAAACAAAGCAAGGACAGTAAACATATTAAACACGTGAAGCTCGCGTATGCAATGGGGTGGTCAGGATTTTGCTTGAGATTAGAGGCTGCACAAATGGTTAGGAAGGGTCACTGATGGAGTAATATCTTACTTATGGTCAAATGTGCTTCAGTTTCATAACTGTGGATTTGTCAACATTTCTCAACAGTATTTTATACTATTTGCCTGCTGGGGTTTTTTGTTGTTGTTGTTTAGGAATTTAGTATCTTTTGCATTTATAGTTGATATGAATGAGAATTTCTCACTTGAACTTTTTCCCCTTACTGTTATTTGCTATACTGGAAGCTCTATTCTTTGAGAAAAATAGATTTTAGTTATTGTTCATTCTGTAATAGCAAGGTTACTGATGCAAAAAAGAAATCTAGATACAGTCTAGAAGTTTTTATTAATATTTAATTTGCTGATGGCCTAAATCTAGAAAGGTTATATCAAGTTTAAAGTGCATTAGCATTTGCATTGAGCAAACTATTCCCTGATGACTTTAGGATTACAGTTTACTGCCATGAATACTTAATCTTGCTTACTAGCTTTAAAATTAGTAGAATAAATGCTGCTAAAAAAAACCCAAACAAAACCACAAACAAGTTATATACATGTTGGAGGTTGCAGAACTATATGATTAAATCTGCCATAGTATTTGAAGTTAATTTAGAACTCAAAGGACATACTTATTTTTAATGGAGAACAATATATGGAACATAATTTTACTGTTCAGCCAAATATAAATCAGTAAGAGGGAAAAAAGGGGGGCCATAAATTATATCTTATTGCTTTTTGCTGCCTTCTATATAGAAAAAGAAGCACCAAATTCTTAGCTTTTATTATTTTAGGCTTAGTGCTGTCTTAGTACCCTAATACCAGGCTTGTCCATGTCTAGATGCAGCTTGAGAACCTGAATTCATGGAAGGCAATGTTTCATATCCCCAAGAGAGCAGAGCTGTGGTGTTAGAGGTGCATTTTTTGCTCTGCTTAGCAGAGTGTCTTCAGGGTGACTGCTACTTATTTGCTGTATCCACACTACAGAACAGGTTGCTTGAAATCTTACCAGCTTGTTAACTCAGAACCTTGCTAGGTGCAAAAGGAACTCACTATATATGTAACACCAAGAACTGAGCCTGCTTGAAGACTTAAGACCCTGGTGAGTTATTATTACTCCAGGTACAACAATCACAATGAACACAAGGTCAAACTGTTAAAATTGTATATATATAAAACTTTCTAATACACTTCCATTTCTCTGGTGTTATGCTCATCCTTCCATTACTCTACTAGATCCTGGTGTTGACGGTTTTAGTCTTGGGATATCAAGTACCCTCAGCATCCCAAGCTACATGATGTTGATGATTTCCTCCTAGGATCCTCTTTGGATAGTTTTTGTCTTTACTAACATGTACTACAACTTGCCATTTCTTCACTGGCTTGCAAGTCCACGTTAGATCTAAATTTATTGTCTCTCTTACATATTGTGGATATTTTGTCTTTGTTCTTGCTATTACTCAAACTGTTTTTACTCAGCTCCCAGGTTCCAGTTCTCTGATGAGAATGCTGCAGTGGTGAACTGCTTCTAGCCCTGGGACCACTGTTATCAATGGTGTTAGGACTTTGTGATTATTTAGAGGGATTTTTAAAGAATGTTCACACTTTCGAGTTTTACTGAGGGGCAGCTGTGAAAACTGATGGGTCTGCTCTCTTAGGCTGAGAGGAAGAAGTCCTGAAACCTGGAACATTTTTAAACTTTAATTGCAAGTAACTCTTTTGCAATGCTTATCAGGTGAAGTGTACATATTATATAATATGAAACACCGCTCCAACCATAGCAGTCATTATTATGCAAAGCCTTTTTCCAAGGTAGGTCTTGAAATGCCCTAAGGACACAGCAAGGAAGTGCTGGGGAATTCAGAATGCATTTTCACACTTTTATTCTTATTTTATTCCCTCACATTTCACACCACCCCATGCCAATCATTTGTTAATGAAGAAAAGGGACTTTTCCTTGTCATTTGTTCTTGAAATTGTACCTTACCTCTGAGATATACACTGAAGGAAGAACTCACCATTCAGATGTTCCTCTGCTTTTAAACAACCTTTGTAGATCAGATACACAAAGAAGGTGACCCTAAGATGCAATGACCTTGGTGCTGCAATCTCAAATCAACAAACACAGAAAAAAATATTAGGAACTCTTTCAATATCATAATTGTAATATTCAGTTTGCTTTTTTTTCCAGTGAAAACATTTAAAATTGTGATGCAGTGATGCTCACATAGAAAAAGCAAGAGTAGGAAGGTACAGGGTAGTAACACCATTGCTTTCTCTGACTAGGATAGCATCTAGGTTTCACATAAACTGGTTTATTCTACAGCATTGTCACTTAAGTAGACTTGTTACCCTATACCAGAAGTGGAAGCCTCCATCATGCCAGTCTGCAGTGAAACCCAGCACTGGTTACTGCAGCTGGGCTGTGGCTCAGGACAACACATGTTCTGTTTCCAGCTGCCTCCTGGTACCCAGGAGGACCTTGGTCTTTCTCCTTTGCTTGCTGTTGTGTGCATTTAATTTTGCTGACTGCAGCAACTCCTGAATTTATACTTAGTCTGAATCCTTTCATGCCAAATGACTGTATGTTTTTACCATAAGAAGGTAGTTGATTCACTTGCCGAGCGATGCCACTGGCATAGCAATGGAGTTGGTTCTCTGGCCAGTTATTTCTAGGAGTGGGTAGTTAGGTACATAGAAATGGACTGTCAACCATTAACTTGATGGAGTTCCCTAGGGCACATGATTGGTCAAAGACTTTTAAAAAGCATATCTCTACTTCTAGGACTGTTTTCCTCTTTTGTTTAGATGCTCTGTTGTTGAAACAATGGTATTCAATCCTAAGGTGTTTCTTCAAATCACAGCTCTCATGGCTTTTGATTAGTGATGTCTTTGCCTGGAAGCAATAAGGAAATGTTCATCTAGACATGCAATGGTTTATGGGTGTGAGTTTGAGAGTACTGTAGGTATCAAGTTTGCCTGGAGGTCCAGTCAGCCTGAGAGGCAATCAGACTCACATTTCTCACTTCTCAGGAAAGCTTTCTACCTCCTTCACTGTGGTTACAGTGATAATAGAGAGCCCTGGCCTTTGTGGAAGGGTGAGAATTCAGGTCTCCTCCTCCTGGGCAAGCAGAGAGACAGATTTTGTTTTATTCTTTGTCTCTGCTCAAGTTAGTTTCCAGTTACATACTGCCAAGTACCTGCATTTCCTATGGGGTTAAGCACCACCTGCTTGCTGAGGAGAAGATTGCCATCACCCGTACAGGTCTTCCAGATCCTCCATGGCCTTGACTAGTGCTGTCAGACCATGACATCTGAGGATGGGGAAGAGGTCAAGGATGTCCCTGGCCCCACCGACATCAGTCACATTAATGGGGAGGTGCCTGGACAGCTCTGTTGTACAGGGATCTCTCCAGGCAGGGTGGGTCAGGTGCATCCAGACAAATTATTTGCACCCATCTTCTCCCAAGGTTAGCATGGGAGGTTCTAGCTGAAGGTTGTGATCATTCTGAGGGCCAAAGAAGGCACTAAGCTGTGTAAATCTACCAGAAGAGCATTCACTGTGAGGGATAACTCCAGATGCCAGCACTTGTCAGGATTTGGCCTGATGTCGACTATTGCATTCACAGGCCAATCCACTGTAACCACCAAGTCCTTTTATTGCTGTGGGCCCAATCCATTGCAGGGCTTCAGTTTCCAGCCCTCACTGTAACCCCTGATGTGCCACTAACCCATGTAAGGAAGGCAGGCTGCCCAGGCTGTCATTAGGAACCTAAATACTGTTGTGGATCATGGCCCTGGGGAAACTGGTAAAACAGCAACAGTTGTCCTCCCCTTCCCGGGCAGGCACTGACACCAGCTGCTTGCTGGAGCATGAGGGTAGATAATGTTTCATCCATGTTTCCAATTCTAGATGTGGCAAAAAACTACTCCAACTCTTAAAGCTTAAATAAGGAAGTTTATCAGAAAGACCATGGACACATCCCTCTTCCTTTGTCATCATGGAAAATAAGTCTTACAGATTCTTCAACTGGTAGTGTTTATTTTTAGTAGGTCAGGATTCTCCTTTTGTTTTTAATGTGGACATTTATTTTTTAGCTGCTTCTTTTAGCTACACACACAGGGATGCTGTGGGATGGTAACCATAGTAACTACAGAACATGGAAGACATAATTTCACCCCCAAAATGCATATTACTGGGTTTGTGTTTTCTGGACTGGAATCGTCTCGTTCCCTGAACAATAGGAGGAAGTGAAAAGAACTTATTTATTTCATCATGATTAAAAGAGAAACTCAGACAAGTAGCATATGGTGGGAGAAATATGCATTGGGTGCTGCTCTGGTATGTCCAAGAAGCCAGCATAGACAGATAAGACCAAACAGAAATCTAAGTGTTATTTCCATACAGTACTTATTGAAATAATCTAGTCTGAGGCTTTCTTGTCCACACTGAGCATTTCATCATCTTTGTGAATGTAGTCATGTGATCTCAGGGGTCTGGTGCAAGGGCCTTCGCTGATACAATGCTGAAGTCACGGTTCTGCATTACAGGTAATGTGTAACTTGCCCCTTACTCCAAAGCAGATGCACTTAACACATCGGTAACGCAGCATGGGGCTGGCTCAGCCTCTCATTTGCAGTGTCTGGATCTGAATATTCACCTACAGCAGGGGAGTGGGGGTCTCCCAGGGGTTGCCCCCAGATGATGGAGCTCACCACTTCAGGAAGTCATCCTGAGCACCAAGGTCCCAGGAAGGGGAAGGTGAAGTTGGAGAACTAGAGTTTGTTTTGTGCAATTTAAAACTGCTTGTGAGGACATCAGAGCGTGATAATACCGGAGAAGCCAAGAAGTGATTCTGCTGTAATAACATCTCCAGACTGGTAAAATTGGCCTGTTGTGTGACAGGTCAGACACGATGTTCTGTGCATGACCAAAACCTTTTCACTTGACAGAGGTCCCTGCTTGACCCAGGGTGTTACATGATACTGCTGTAGAATGCTTGTTGCAGAAAATGGAGTTTTCTCTCCCACTCCCTTTTCTCCATATAAACAATCCTGTTTCCCAGCAGTGGCAGTACAGGACGTATAACTGCAGTGGTTTCCATTTCCAGCTACGCAACAGACTTGTATATTTTAGGGGTGAAAATACATGACAGCATGTAGTAATGCGAGTTGTTATCATCTGTCTTCCCCTTGATAGCACTTAGACAGATAGCTACATTTATTGTTGAATAAAATCAATTATTATAAAAGCACTTCAGTACTAAATTTTTCTAGGGATTTATTTTTATGTGCATTTGAAGAATTTATGCCTTGATGAATCACATACCCGTAAGTAGTTTCTTTTCCTAGAAATATCTTAATTCAGGGGACTGCTAAGACCAACCCCGAGGAACTTAAAAAATTACTACACTGCTTAGAGTAGTGATATTATAATACCAAATTTGTAATAACTTAAAAATAAATTACCCTTTGCTTTTGAACTGATATTTACTTTTTCTTCCTCTCAGAGGGAAGCAAACTTTAAAATGAGAGAAGCTGAGTTTTTACAGAATAATGAGACTCTACAAGTCAGATATTAATGAGGCGGCTTCATACTCTTTAGCTGGTCAAGTGCTGAAATTGGCTTCACTTACTTATCTTTTTAGGAACCTGCTCCTATTATGACTTTCCACAGACTTGACTTTAGTCATGGCACAGGAAGACTTGTTTCTCTTCACTATGCCCGGAAGGTGTTACATAGGGAACAAACAAATATTTTTGCAACAGGGGAGAGGAACAAGCAGAGCAACAGACATATAACAACAGGCACCATTCATGGACACGCTTTTTTTTCACTTCCACATGGATAAGCAAGGCCACCTACAACTCCCCAGTGAATGTTTCAAGGTTTTGCATGCTGCATTTCATCCCTGCTTTGATCTCTGGTACATCTTCCTCATGAAAATGTTGATATTTCCACAGATTTTTGCTCATGGGCCTGAAAACAATGAGCTTATTGGTTGAATACTGCAACAGCTGCTACAGATTCAATAATAAAAACAGCAACAATAATAATAATAATGACAATAATATGAATGTCTATTCATAAAACAATTACAGTGAAACTGTTAAAATTAGGTTTTTGCCTTAAAGAATAGGAAAAACCCCACATTCCTTAGCAGAATTCCAGTGGATGATAGAATGAACAATGCAACAAAAAATATATAAGAAGTATAGCAATATTTTATGACTAAATTGATTACAAGAAAAAAAACAAACCTGCTTTAAAGATTCATGAATAAATGCAGTTAACTCAATCACCATCACAAACCATAGCAAACAATGTCTGTGTGAAAAATGTATTGTCAAATAAGTGTTTTGTAAGTGAAATCAGTAAAGGAGGTTGGCTCTTTTACAAAAAGGAAGGAGGATTAATTGATATTTTTAACTGAAGAATATACTTTGTTCTCTGGAAGAATATGATTTCTTACCTCAAGCTTCAGAGCTGCTCACTTTCAAAATGTTGTGAAAATATTTTTTCCAGCTTTCAAAGGATGTCTTTCCTTGTCCCTTCCTCCCAGCAAAAAAAAATAACAAAAACATCTGAAGTTCAGATGTTTAGAAAAATATTGCCCTGAGGTCTGAAAGCAAATACAAGAAATTTCCAGCTGAAAGCGTTTATTCTCCCTGCAAGATTGAGGCAGTGACAGGTGTATTTATTTTAAAGGGAAGGTGCCCCAGACTGTCTGCAGCACAGTTTAGAGGAAAACACTGATAATTCCAATTTCAGTATCTGTGAAGAGGGAGACTTGTCAGTTAAAGTGGTTCCTGTGTAAGGAGTAACATCACAGGAGTAACATCATAGGCATCTACCATAGGTGGATGAGCAGGAGCATAAGAGGTTGGATGTCAAATTTACTGCTGAGAATGATCTGAGGCATGGATGAACAAATATGTTCTTAACATGTAATTTCTCATAGTATAGAAATAACCCAGAAGCTCCTTGATTTTGTGAGTTCTCCAAGCTCACCCTCCTGGCTGGTCGAAGACTTCATGTTCAATTTATTTTGGTTTGCAGTGTATGATTTCTGCCAACATGGTTTGACTTGATTTTGACATTGTATTATTGTCTTCCCAGCCTTGCACTGCTGGCTGTATGAGTGTCTGATGATACTCAGTGGCATGGAAATAAATAGACAATTACAGTTGGTACAGACATCCATTGTATTTCACAATGTGCAGGCTCTGTAGTTGATTTCCAAACCTAAACATGTGTAAGTGATTTCAATAAGCTGTTTTCTGAAAATACCCATTACTGTCAATCCAGGCTACTCCATGGAAAATACCTTTTCTAAATGTCTTTATTCTGTAGTTAGTGCTTGATTGGCCTAAAGATCCGAGAAGGATCTTACTTACCTGCTGGGGTGTTGCATTTTTCCTTCAGCATCGCTTTCACATTTGGCTGCTTGCCCACTGGCCTTTATCCCATCCCAACAGATGGAAAGCTCAAACAACTTTCCATGTTTAATTTACATTTTAAAAATTACAAAACTTGTTTCATCCCATTTATACTGGGAGAATAAACCCAGGTATCCTTCCTCATATGTCCCAAGTGTATTAGATGGTAAGGAATGGAATTTTTTCAGAGTTTAAGTATTCAGTTGTGCTGGATTTGGCTGGGGTAGTGTTAATTGTCTTCATAATAGCTTGTATGAAGATATGTTTTGGATCAGTGCTGAAAACAGTGTTGGTAATTCAGAGAGATTTTTGTTACTGCTGAGCAGCACTTACACAGAGTTAAGGCCTTTTCTGCTCATCACAATAACCCCCCAGTGAGTAGGCTGAGGGTGCACAAGAAGCTGGGAGGGAACAGAGGTGGGACAGCTGACCCCAAGTGACCAAAGGGATATTACATACCATATGACATCACGCTCAGTAATAAAAAGCTGGAAGAAGAAGAAGGAGTTGGGGGGCCACTCAGAGTGATGGTGTTTGTCTTCCCAAGTAACCGTTACCCATGATGGAGCCTGGCTTTCCTAGAGATGGCTGAACAGCAGCCTGACAATGGGAAGTGGTGAATGAATTCCCAGTTTTGCTTTGCTTGCACAAACAGCTTTTGCTTTCCCTATTAAACTGTCTTTATCTCAACTCACAAGTTTTTTCACTTTTACCCTTCTGATTCTCTCCCCATCCCACCAAGGGGCAGTGAGTGATTAGTTGTGTGGGGCTTAGTTGCCAGCTGGGTTTAAACCACACCACCAGTCCATCATGCCAACAGGCATTTGTGGTTTATTACCACTGTGAAGATGTGTTTTATGCCATGATATTATCCATGCTGAATATTAGATAGCCATCCACTGTTATACAGGATCTATTTCTCTTGCCTCTGTGTAGTGGTGCCTGTGGGCGTAATGAAGGCTCTCTGGAAGGGCTAACCTAGCCCAAACTTTAGTGTGGCTGACCCTGGAGGGACTTTCTTCTACATGTTGTTTTAATTCCTTCTAGAGTGTTCAGTTTGTTTGGGAGTTTCTTATAGGATATAAAAGGAAAACAAACCAGGAAGCAGTGATGACAGAGCTAAGAGAACTGGGGAATCAAACCTAAGCGAACACTAATACCAGTGGGCTTTCTCTGCTCACTGCAAGTAGTTTTCACTCTTGCAGCTACTGTCATCCATGCTAACAGTATGTTGTGTAGATTAGAAGAAATTCACTTTATTTCATGGTTGCTTTGGGGTCTATGTCAGATTGTCTCCTGTTTATACAAGTTCCAGGCATCTAGAAACAGGAGACTTAATTCAGTGACTTCCAGTCCCTCTCATCATGACCACTTGTTCAGTTACAGGTGCCACTGGGAAAAAGTCTCCAGCAGCAGCAGCTAGATTGGTGATTGGTCTGAAGGGCACCTCCATCCAAAGAGGAGCACCTTTACAGTCTTGGTACAAGCTGGATTTAAATGAAAGGAAATGTGAAACCACAGTGCAGTATTGTTAAAAAGAAGGATAGTCGTGTACAAGCACACCGTGGTCTTGCCCACAGACAGACACGTTTCTTTCCTGTTGACCTAAGCTGCAAACAGGAGAGGTAGGATTTGCCTTTGTTAGCTGTTCATGTGGTTGTCACCACAGGTTGCCAGAGGATACTGTGTAGAGTGATCACATCCTGGGATAAGAAACAACATAATATAATCATGCTGTTTTCCAGTAGATCCCAGGACCGTATTCGTGAAAAGTGCAGAGAAGAGTCTGACTGTTCTTCATGGAGGGTCACGTATCAGAGAGCACTGCCAGAAAGTTGTAGCGTTTGGTGATGATATTCAGGAAGCAAACTGTATGAAATTTCTGTGCTATCCATCAGAACTACATGGAACAGCTCATCTTTGTGCTGGTTGTATGCCTGGGTTTAGCAGCATTCAACCAAATACACTAATAAAATTTAATGGATCAAATTATCTATTCCACATTAAAAAGTTGGGTGTGCTCAGAGAGCTAGAAATAGAGCAGTTAAAAAACTCAGCTGACTGAAATGAGGAGTCAAGTGACTGAAGCACTTTATAAACACTCAAGTTTCAGTTTGCTGAAACACATTATGAGAAAGTTCATCATACAGGTCCTCTGACCTGTAAATCCTGCTGCATATCTTTTTCCTCTGCTCTAAGGCAGGATCTTGGCTGATGAAGCTCAGCTTACTGACCAATTTCTTCCCTAGCTATCCATCCTGCACTGCCTGTTCTAGTAGAGGAGCTGATCTGCTGATCCAGTGGTTATTCAAAACAAATGAGATAGCTGTTTGATGCATAGCATTCATTACTATAAGTCATCTCTCACTCAATAACCTTAGGTGGAAAATGCACGGAGACGAGACAAACAGATTTAACATGAAGGCAAAATTCATCTTCAGGAAGCAAAGAAAGAAAAGTGAAGAGGATTGAGGTTGGCCAATCAGAGAGAAGGCATTCAGCTCAGAGAAGAACAGTCACAAGGGAAAATAAAAGCTAGCATAGGCAACTGAAAGAATGATGAAAAATGGGATTGAAGTTTTGAATTCTAAGATAAAAGTGGGAAGGAAGCAAAGACACTGCCACTGCCAGGTAGTCAAAAGCACAAAGGAAAGATGGGGGACAGAAACAGAAAAAAGCAGTTCTGGTTGCACAGAAAACTGTAGCCTGGTTGAAAATCTAAGCTACACCTAATTAATGTCCTAAATTGCTTCACATGTAGTATAAACTGATGAGAACCAGGGTAACATATCCTTACATGGGGATTTGCATCACTTTGAGTAAACATACCTCCAGTTGGGTTGTCTGAACAGTTTGAACATCAAAGAGTCCCAAGAGAAAAGAAAGACGAAGTTGTCCTTAAACCTTCCTCATGGTTCTGGACATGATATTGAATCCACTTCTGTTGTCCAGAAATGCAGTGGGACTGATAGTTTGTAGTGTGAAAGCAATCTTTCAACAAACTAGTTCATGTTAGTATTTGCATTTTGAAGTAATACTTTAAAATCTTCACTGTGCTTCATAAGATGGGAAAACTCTTCAGCAGAAGTCTCCAAGACTTCAATTCAAACACATTTCTATGCTCCTGAACCCTGTTCCTTCCTCTTTCAGGTTTTGTAACCCCTATAAGAAGATTTCAATAGTAATAGCTGTCCTGTATCAGCCATTAACCACATCAAAGAAATATAGTTTAGCACAAAATAGGTGTTAGTTATAGAGAGGTCACCTTGAATAATGAAATCCCAAGCACCATGGCAGTAATGCTAATCTTTGTTTTGCAAATATTCCCCAAGGCATTTTTCAGTAAAAGAGCTGAATGCTCTTCTGCAAACATCAGGTCTTTAATTCCTTCCTTCATTTTCCCTTCTGTTTTTATAGCCACCATCTATTTTTTCTTTCCTAACTATGGGCTTAACCTATCAGTGTTGGTTTAAACTCTTTATGATGGGCTTGCAGGGTTAAATTTGGCAATTCCATCCCCTGCAGCCTCAGTAACATCAGTTTGGCTATGTGAGTATACATTTGTGTTTGTTTATGCTGAAAAGGTTCATTTTTGAGGAAGGAAAATCACTGTTTGTCTGCCCAGCAGCTCACTGATGCATGAAGAAACACAAAGGGTCATTTGATTTGTCCTGATGTGGTTGCGACTCTGCCCTGTTACTTGGGAAAGTGTTCAGCAGGGGTCTTGGATGAAGCAGGATTATATCCCCACTTCCTTCCCCATCCATGTGAGGAGTAGTGTTGGCTTTATGGAGATGTATGGAGTATAATATGAGGTTGCAGCTAAGTTTTAAATACCATCATCTAGAAAAGTAGGCATAGTGGTTTGGGTATTTCAATTAGTATTCATATTGGATGGACTTTCTTACTTGATCACAAAGTCACAAATCAAAGCTTATGCCTGGTTGCCTTTTGGGATATTGATCCGTGTCCATGCAGGCAGCCTGGCAAAGCTTCTGTTAAATTAATGCAGCTCTCAAGAGTGACTGAGCAAAGGATTAATGTAGAAGACTGTTAATCAAATTAAGTGTTTCCTAAAATTCTGTAATACATTTTATGCACAAAGGAAACTTTGGTAAGAACTTGTTATTACAACAGAAATTATTTATTCTTTTATATTTCATAATACCAAATGGAAATTTGTTCTCTTCTTCAGTGATATCCGGTGTTCAAACATTATAGCATGAAACCTGGAAAAAAAGCCTGTATACATAATGATTTGCAACAGGAAAAGAGGATGTGCAGTATGGAGAAGAAGGTGAAATGGAGGTTCATATCTTGTTTAGTCACTCATATGGGATAGGGAGAAGTTTATAGGCATGAGTCTTTATAGATCTTACAAAGACTGAATTTCCCAGCACTTTGAACAACTGTAGTGGTTGCTCTGTGCAAGGCAAACAGGTTCTTGGCCCAAAAGTGTGGACTTTGGTCTGCATGAGTAGGGACAAGAGCTGAACCATCATCGCTTTCCTGAATGCAAAGCCCTTGCTCCTGCTCCACCCCAGCACCAGATTAAGGCACAGGGGTGTTACACAGCTGCCCTCCAAAGGCTCAGTCCATGTGGTAGCCTTTAGGTTCCCAAATTGTGCAGGTCATATCAGGTAGTCTGGTGAACGAATCTGAGAGAGTCAGCTCCGTGTTGCTATGCTGGCAATAGCTACAGGAGAGCTTGTATATTAACAGTTGCTCATGGACCACAGGTTCAGCTGTATCCCAGCACTGTTAGTGGTCAACCATCTTTGTTTGCGGATCATTGGGGCACCCTTGTGGTGGTGAAGGCAACACAGGTCCTGGGCTGTATTAGTAAGAGCAAAGAGACACATTTATCACCCTCTCTCTATTCATGAGGCCTTACTTGTTATGCTATATCTAAGAGGAGCTCCCCAGTGCAAGAGAGATACTGTGGCATTGACATACTGGAGTAAGTCCAGTGGAGGACCAGCAAGATGGTTAGGGGACTGGAGCATGTGACAGATGAGAAGACACTGAGGGAGCTGGGTTTGTTAAGTTGGAGAAGAAGAGCCTAAGTGAGGCTGTAATTCCTGCACTCAGCTATTTTAAGGAGGGATGTAAAGAAGGTGAGGACAGATTTTTCTGAGGCACACAGACGAATGCTGAACAGCAGTGGACATGATGTTCAGCAAGGGGAAAATTAAAGAAGACACAAGGAAATCATGCTTGACAGTCAGAATGGTCAGACATTGGAGAAGGAGACCAGAAAGGCTGTGGAGTCTCCATCCTTGGAGATGTATAAGATGTGGCTGTTCAAGGCCCTGAACAATTTAATTAAGCTTCAAAGTGGTCCTGCTTCAAGTAGATGACTAAATCAGATGACCTCCAGATGTCCTTCCCAATTTGAATTATTCTGTGAGTCTGTATTCCTGTTACGGTGAAACTCCTGCAAGGCTGGATGGAGAAGTCTGCTGAACAGAGGCGTGGACCAACTTCTTCTTTCTTCAGAGGGCACTGTTATGTTTTCTGTCTTCAAAAATGATTTTTGGATATCCACAAATTAAAGGGATTAATTTTCTTTCAAATGTGTAGGGCTGTAAATAGGTAAGAGCGTTACTGACCACTATGGACCTTAGGTTTTTCACCAAAAATACACCCTCTCTGTTTCCAAGACAATTAGCAGATAATATCTTTTAAAGCCACTGATCAATGTTAAAAAGGGCAAACTAGTTCTGATGTAGACTGAAGTTCATAGTCACTTGTTAAGGCACTTCAGAATCCTTTCACTAATCCAGGCAATGCACAGTAACACGGCCCTGTTGGCAAAGAGGTGATGCACATAGAGATTGTCATAGAATCACAGAATCATTTAGGTTGGAAAAGACCTTAAGATCATTGAGTCCAGTCATTAACCCATCACTGCCAAGTCCACCACTAAACCTTGTGCATAAGCACCACATCTACACATCTTTTAAATACCTCCAGGGATGGCGACTCCACCACTTCCCTGGGCAGCCTGTTCCAG
>JANIJG010014163.1:0-10271 GCA_024611175.1 Megaceryle torquata | reverse complement strand
TAAGCACCACATCTACACATCTTTTAAATACCTCCAGGGATGGCGACTCCACCACTTCCCTGGGCAGCCTGTTCCAGGGCTCAACAACCCTTTCAGTGAAAAAGAATTTTCTTAATGACCAATCACAACTTGAGGCTACAATCTCCTTTCAGGTACTTGTGGAGAGCAAGAGGGTTTCCCCTCAGCCTCTTTTTCTCCAGGCTAAACAACCCCAGTTTCCTCAGACACTCCTTGTGAGACACTTTCTCTAGATCCTTCACCAGCTTCATTGCCCTTCTTTGGACATGCTTACCATGTTTCTTACAGTAGACGCACACCTGGCTCCCACCCTCATGCCCATCTCATGCTCAGCCTGAATGCAAGCATCAAATGAGTGATGCCAAGAGTTTTGGAACCATCACGACTATCTCTTGTTGACAGCAGAGTCACAGTCACCCCTGAGACAGAGTCTCCAAAGTTGCCCTCTGGCAGTTTGACACCCTCATATGTTCTTGAGAACACTCTGGATCACCTGTATCCCAGGGGGATCTTTCAATTCCACCTCTCACTTCTTGTATATTGTTAATGGACTATTGCTGATAATTCCATCCAGATTAACAGAGCTAATAATTTTCATCTGGTCTGGTGGGTAGATTAGGGAAGTAGGGCCAATTAAGAAATGCAAAACTGAAAATACTATTCAAGTTCTAAATAGTAATATTTATGTTACCAAAATCCTAAGAGTGTAATGTTGTAGTGTGTCAGTGTGGGCAGTACCACCTCTGGCCAAAGGGATGAGTCAGATGTTATCACCACTTCTGACTTCATTGGGTTTTCCGAATATTTTCCACATACATGGATGAGCTTTTTGTGTGTGGCTTGATTTGTTGCAACAGATTCCTCCTTTCTTCTTAACTTTCTTCACTCCTAATTTAAAAAATTTACTCCAAGCCCTGTTTTGTTCACTCATATTCCCAGATTGTGCAGAAATACATTGGATTTTAAGAAAAAAAATCAAATACATGGAATCAGTACACTCTTTACATTTGGGAAACCACTTATTAATTTTAAAGGCAGACCTTTGGTATATGAAAAGTTCATAATATTCATGAAGTTTACGTAATTTAGCAGTTATATATATCTGTGTGTCTCGTCGACAAGCCTGGCTTATTTGGGCTGATAAATTACAGGCTACATTAAGTAATTGAAATGATTTAAGACTATTCTGCAGAAATGCAGCTGAGGGACATTGCAGTGGGTCTTTTATTTTTAAAGCATATATTTTAAGAGCTTAAATTGCTACCATAAACACTGTTTTAAACTTTAACCATACAAGTGTGTTCATTTTCAAAGACAGTCACTTATTTATCTAGCACGAAACAATAATTTATGATGCTCAGTGTTGGTTTTCATTGACTCCCCAGATCTTTGGCAGTGACATAATGCTGTTCAGTTGCTTCTGCAAAAAAATACTACATCATTATCATTTGTGTTATTATGTGAGACAAAAATACTTCCTGTGTTTAAGAAAATAATGGTTTGAAGGTTGGAGAGAGGCCTGGGATTTATTTTGGTTTGAAAGTCCCTGTCCGTGGCAGAAGTCTGCTGGGAGATTTTTTGTCTCATGTTTGTTATGTGGAGGGCTGGAGGACAGACCCTCCCACTCCTGCAGCATCTTTAGGGAGACTGGATTAAACCTCAGCTCTTGGGTAAGGTCTTCTCCCAGTCCCACACAAGGAATATCCAGGAGATAATGTATGTCTGGATGTGGTTTTTGAGCACTATTTCAATGTCTGCATGCTAGCATGAGATTTTTTTTCTTTGATACTTAAAAAATCACGAATAAATTGCAACTTGAATGTATACAGTATTTCTTAAGGTCAAGTTATGCCACTCCCTAATAAAACACAATCGATAACCATTGCAAGAAGCCTGTAGGGTAGTGTATCATTTATCCTGAAACCTTCTGCTCTGAATAAGAATTCTGACTTCACTTTTCAGTATAAATCGTGATCTCTCATAGCTTCTGCCAGGGATGCCATAAAATATGCCATTGTATTAATCAAAGTCCCAGCATCCTGGCAACTAAACTATGAATTATTGCTGTAATACAAATTCTCAGAAAAGAGTACCACATCTTCTCCTGGCTGTGCTGAAAAGCATAACATTTACAGTGTGATGGCAGAGAGGGCAGGAGACTTTGTAGAAATGCTAATTAAACCCTCTCTTTGGAGATTAGATTGATTTGATAAATACACTTTAACTCTTATATGTCTCTTTATTACATGGCCATAAACTACCTATGACCCTTTTTAATGCTTTATAAATAAATTAGCGGATTAATTAAATAGTTCCTATGTGCTTTCCAAATAGATTCATTAAACTCTTGAAGTTCACAAAAAAGATTTATGGACCTTGCTGCGTAATGCCGTACTTGATGTTATTTAAATTTTTGTTCAACACTTGAATAAACGCTGAAAGGAGTTCAGGGGCAAAATCAGAGTTGTAATTTTTGGAGCCAAAGCCTTCTCAGCCTTTGGAAAAGATTGTTCCAGGATTTTCTGTGAGTGACTGGCCTCACAAATCAAGTCTCAGCTTTTTACTTCTTTTGTAGGGATTTATCTCATTTAATTTGTGCAGGAAGCAGCACTGTTAAGCATTTACATGGAAAGGATCAGAAAAACAATAATGTTTCTCTGCGTAAATATTTTTTATGAACTGTGAGTAGACTGCATTAAATATTAGGTAGGAAATATTTGGTTAATTCATTTATGTATTTATAAAGTTCTTTCATGTGTTTGGAATGCATTACCATGGGGTAATACTGTGTCAGGAAAAAGCCAACATCGATTTGTCTAGAACAAATCATGTGAAAAGAAAATAACTACCTCCTGGGACAAAGGCAGGAGACTTTGTGGACAGAGGGAAAGTGAGGGACATCATATAAGCCTTTCAGTGCCATCTCACATGCAGATCTCAAAGCAAGCTGGAGAAGGGAATCTCACCTGGGGGAAACTGTGATAGGGCAGGTGAGCACTGGCTTCAATAACCACGCTCACAAAATGAAGACCACACCTTAATTTCCAACAAGGAGCTCTAGAAGGATATCCAGAGCCTAAAACTGCTCAGTGCTTACATCAGTGATATGAATGGGGGACAAAGGAGGGTGCTCATAAAATAAACATGTGACAAAGGAACTGGAGGGCCAATTTAGAATTCCAAATAATCATCTAGGTTGAGACAAAAATCTGAAACATGTAATGTACAACTTTGCAAGTTTCTGTAGCTTTTTTCCCAGCCTCCCTCTCCCCTTGGCCACTGGTTGCACAGCACATTGCTCACCCTCTGGGCACACGTGCCTCTTCCAGTTCCTCTAATTCATTTCTTTCAGACAGGGGCATGTCTGCTCACAAAAAATACCCTGACTTGGCACTGGACTCATCGCTTGGATTTCTTTATCTAGACCGCATGGCAAGCGATGAACTTGACTCTCTGCAGGAGACTGACCAGAACATGCTGAGCCCAAATGTTCAGCAGTCTGAAACAAAGCCAACCCCAGGCACAGCTTCCCTTTCTGTGTGTCTAATGAGTTCCATATATGTCATACTGCACATTTTTCTCATAGACTTCTAAACCAAGTAGCTTTGTTGTCCATATGCAATGCAGTCTCCCACCAGTAGCCACACTGTTTGGTTCATCCAGTTTGTCTTCACTGTTTGAACAGTTCCCAGTTCCATGTCTCTCCATACAGTGATATGTGTCTGTGTAAACCTCTGTCAGTCTTTTCATAAAAGCTACACACATCCAACCTGTCAGTACCCGATCCCATTGCACAACTACAGTAAGAAGCTTGCGTATTTTTCAAGCTCCATAGCATTGCTGTGCACAGCAGCAGCTCTTGCAAAACACGGAGCATAAGTACCATCCTGCTTAACTGTGACTGTGTTACACAAATAGTCATAAATGCAGCAGCAGAGTCCTCTGGGTGGCAGAAAATGATGTAAAAGAAGCAGCAGATCTTGAGCAGAACACAAATCAGCAGTGTCATCATTCTCTCCCCCAAAAAGCAACCACCATTGCAAGACACAAGGCTCTGATATATATAAGACATTAAATAATAATGAAAGAAATGTACCACTGAGGACTAGTGAAAACTCAGCTGGAGTAGTCAGCCCAGATTTGGGCACTGCACTTCCAGAAACAAGTATATTACACTGGAGAGCAACAAAGGCAAATAATAAGACTAATCAGAGATTTAGAAAAAGTGGTGTAGTAGGAAAGCTTGAGACAAAACTGTCTGTTCAGTCCAGAGAAAACTGATGGAAGATGTGTCCCTTCACACTGGAAATCTCCTGCCCCCTTCTCTGCTGCCTCTCCCAGGAATGAGACTCTCCCAATCCCCTGTAAGCTGGATAAGAAGAAAGTCACTTAAAAAGAAAGACACAGAGAATTAGGTTTTATTTTAAAATACTGAAACTCTGGAAGAGTTTGCTGAGGAAGACTTAAGAGGTGTGGCTGAGGAAGCTGGGGTTGTTTAGCCTGGAGAAAAGAAAGTTGAGGGGAGACCCTATTGATCTCTATGACTACCTGAAAAGGAGGTTGTAGCAAGGTGAGGGTTGGTCTGTTCTCCCAAGTAAGAAGTGATAGGACGAGGTAAAAGCCTCAAGCTGTACCAGGGGAGATAATAGATTTGACATTAGCAAAATTCTTTTCACTGAAGGGGTTGTCACTGAAAGGGTTGTTTAGCACTGGAACAAGCTGCCCAGGGTAGTGGTTGAGTCACCATCCCCAGAGGAATTTAAAAGATGCATAGATGAGGTGCTTAAGGGCATGGTTTAGTGGTGGACTTGGCAGTGCTGGGTTAACAGTTGGGCTCAGTGATCTTAAAGGTCTTCTCAACCTAAACATTCTATGATTCAAAGATCTTTCCTTCCTCTCCACAGGAAAATGAGCCTTTATCCAAGCAAAACACTGGCTGTGTTACCAGCACTGAAGTTGCAGTCATAATTTGTGCTGAGGCTCCTTATCTTGTTGGAGCAGGCCATTGTGTAGGCAACTGTTAGTTTGTAAAAAATGAAGATGTTGTCATTTTTATTTTCAAGGTGGTACTTAAAAAGAATCTTTCAAATCTCATAGTTTCAAGTTGACATTGTTATTTTTCATGGGACTTACTAATGTTTTTGAAGTGTTTGGAGTTGGCAAGCTGGTATTCTGATACTTGACATTCACACAAAAAATCCATGGTCCTACTGAAAATTAGAGGTGATGTCACTGAGTAAGGACTGCTTCTGTGACTTGGGTCTTTGCAGAGTTAAACCCTGCTTTGCAAATTTGTAAGAACTGTCATCCATGGACCCCAAAGCAATTTAGAAACAGTTTTTAATGTTAAAAATCGACTTGGCTCAGGCCATAACTGAGTTCAAGGAGCTTTGTGGATCTGGCTGCTTTTCAGTGGAGAAAAATAATCCCTTTGGAAAGCAATTGGGCTGAGTGTTTGTAGTATTTGGAGTGCTAAAAAAATTTAGGGCAGATATTCTTAGATCCACACTGGCAACCACCTAAGCCAATTTACTGATTCAGTGAACCCTGGGTAACCCTGTCAGGGCTTATTCCCACAGTGACATGGGAAGGCAGAGACTAAACTGTAGCTAGGGTAAACTTTTCACTCACTTTTCTAGGTGTAGCTCCTGTGCAAAGTGTCCTGTGTTACTGTGTGTAGGAAGCACTCAGCAATCCTGCAAAGTAGGCACTAACCTCTTATTGCCACCTTCCTGCTCCATCCAAACCACCCATGTCTGAATCTTTCAGTCACGTAAGGATTTGTATCTTCAGATGCGGAGATACTACGTTCAGTAGCAACTCATCCAAGAGGGTGGATCACAGAACCATTCAGGATGGAAGGGACCTCAGGAGGTCTCTTGTCCAGCCTCCCAATCCAATCAGGATCACCTGTGTGGTCAGATGAGGTTCCTCAGGGCTGTATTCAGTCAGGTCTTGAAAATGTCTTCCTGGGCAGCCTGCCTCACTATTTGCTGTTCTCATGGGGAAAGGTTTCTCTTGATATCCAGTCTGA
The DNA here is from genome assembly GCA_024611175.1 of Megaceryle torquata. NCBI lineage: Eukaryota > Metazoa > Chordata > Aves > Coraciiformes > Cerylidae > Megaceryle > Megaceryle torquata. The sequence goes on along the minus strand of JANIJG010014163.1, from coordinate 4,219 downwards.
ACCTCTCATGTTTCAGCCCATGCCCATTGTCTCTTGTCCTTCTGCCATGCCCCCCTGCTAAGAGTCTGGCTCTGTGTCCTTGATGACCTCATAAGTACTGGGAAGCTGTTGTCAGGTTGCCTCATGCTGTCTCCAAGCTGTAAAAGCTCCAGGTCCTCAGCTCCCCCTCACAGAGCACTTGCTCCAGCCCAGCCTACAACATTTGTCCCAGCTGAGTTTGATAACATTAATCTTAGCCCATTCTTCCAGCCTGTTTGGGTCCCTCCGAATGGCAGTCCTGCTTTCAAATATATCAAATGGTCGTCAGTCCAGTGTCCTCTGCAAGTCTGACCAAAGAGCACTCTGTTGCCTCCTTCAGATCATTGGCAAAGATGTTAAATAGATTGTATTCCAGGATAAACCCCCGTGTTACCCCACTTGTCACAGATGACCAGATAGAGCGCAGCTCATTAACTACTACCCTCTGAGCTCCACTGTGCAACTGGTTAGTGTCCTCTATAGTTGTCCATCCATCTTGCATCTGTGTAGGTATATGAATATTGTGGGAGATGGCATTGAAAGCTTTGCTGAAGTCAAGGTAAATGACATCATTTCTCTCCCCTTGTCCACAAGGCCAGTTATTTTAATATAGATGGCCATCAGGTTGGTCAGGTATGATTTACGCTGCGTAAATCCATGCTGGCTGTTTGTTCCCAGTCACCACATTCTTTTTCATGTGCACAGAAATGTGTTCCCAGAGGACTTGCTTTATGATTTTACAAAGTGGGGCCTGTAGTTCCCCACAATGACCTTTGCCTTTTTTGAAAATGTGTGCAATCTACTTTTCTCCAGCTGTTGGAGACCTCTGCTGATCTGTGCAGCCTTCCAGAGATTATAGATAGCAGCCTTGCGAGGACATTGGCCACCTGGGAGATTCCTTGGGTACAGCCCATAATGTCCCAGTGCACTTGTATGAGTCAAGTTTTCAGAGATAATCCTGGTCTCAGCCCTCACCTGCTGCTGGTAGCAGCTCTCCTCCTTAAACCTTTTTACAACACAGAGGCACTGGGAGACCTTATTAGTGTAAACTGAGGCAAAGAAGGGACTGTCTCAGTCTCACCTCTGTTCATTGTCAGTATATCACCGGAATTTGTAGAATTCCCTCCATTAATCTCTTGGTTTAGGGACCAAAGATGCATTTGAGTATGGGTGGGTGACTGAAATGAATGACTTTCAGCTAACTGTGGCTATTTCAGGCATGTTAGGAGCAAGCCTGATCCAGACCAGGAGTAGTCAGAGAATTTCACAGGCACAGCTGGGTGCTCTAAAAATTTAAATGCTTTGGATCCAAATGTAAAAGGCCTGATGTGAATTACTGAAAGAATTTCAGAAGTTTATCCTTCAATGGTGCTATAGGTTTTTACAATGTAAAGGCTTTTGGGAAGGAGGGGTATTTGGTTGGTTGGGTTTTTTTAATGCAAGATAATATACTGAGGCTGCAGCTCACATATTTTGCTTCCCCCCTCTAGAAGAGGAGAGGTTGGCCGAAGCTTAGCAACAGGCAAATGGAGATAATTCAAAATTACCAAGGAAAATTCTGTGGTTTGCATTAGTGCAACCAGGTAAAGCATGTAAACAGAGTATCTCACAAGTGTGCACTTGGAGTTTGTATTCAGTATGCTGTATAGTTCATGCTCCTTTATCTGAGCTCTTAAACAGAGCCAGAAACCATAGTGGGTTTGTTTATACATGGGTAAAAAAAAAAAATAGAGACAGGAAAAATTGGAAGAACTAGGTCTTATCCCAGAATTGACTGTGTCAATATCATCTGGCATGTGCTGTCATGAAACAAATTGAACAGCACAGTGGTGTGGGAGCAGATCCTGGAAAATGAATGAAGGGTCTGCAAGTGACTGCCATGAAGCATGAGCAGACCATCAAGCACTTGAATACTGAGAAGAGTATTTCTGTGAAGAAAGCATGGGAAGAAGTTCTGTAATTCTTTTGTGTGAAGAATTTGCAAAGGAGAACACAGTGAAGGTGTTAACACAGGGGAAGACCAGCTGCACATCCAGGTGTGGAGAATAACAAACTACTCTGGGAAGGGGTATGTGTGAGCACTGAGATCCAGCCAAAAAAATATCTGAACCAGGAGAATAGGTACAGCATGTTTTCTGACAGTGTTCTTCAGATTAATCAACAGTAAAATGATCCAAACTCAGCCCAAAATCCTGTGAAATTAATAATTCTAAAAGGTCCCTAAATCAAAACAGCCAAAAAGTATCTTTGAAAATGCATTTATAACATGCTGGAAGATAAAAGTATCCATGAAGATGTGCTGAATGTGATTGCAAAAGTGTGGATATTTGGATTTCTGTATAATATCTATCACTGTTACAAGTTACCAAAAAACCAGGGAAGTCATCAGGGCTTCAAGACAGCATTTGATTGAAATAAAATTGTAGTGGTGCTTTTATAACCCCTTCTGAATCTTGCAAAGCATTTTGATCTTCATATGCCCTTCTTGGTCCAGAGTTTGGTTGCCAGAAAGTCATTGCACCTGGTCACGAGTGTTGTGTAGGTGTTGATGAGGGGGAAGTAACCCCACTCAGTAAGGCACCACCACACTGGTACCCATCTGTACTGTGTACCTGTCTGTGTCAGGACTCAGCTTTTCCTAGAAAAAAAAGCTGTCTGCTGAAACCCAGGCTCCACTCTAGTCAAATGCAAAACCCCCACTGATAGCTATGAATTCATGATTTCACTCTCCAGTCTTCCCAAAATGAGTGACTGTCAGCCACACTGAAAACTTCATCCAAAACATCTGTCCTGGGCTGCCTTTTTAAAGATCTCTTTAGCTGTCATGAATGTTTACTGCCCTTCCCTGACATTTTTCCTGGCACTGAGTTAGTGTGGACCATGATTCCTGGCATACAGAAGCTGGAGAGCCTTTTCTGACCACCTCAAAGACACATTTCTGCTTCAAGATCTGAAAAAAAATCTCAGTGAAACAGACATGTCACAGTTAGACTTGTTGTGCTTCTCCCACTATAAATTCCTAGGGGTCTAGGATTAAGCCCACCACAAACCTGATATACCCTTGCCTTTGTTCTTCAAAAATCAACTTCCTCGTGGGTTTAAACTTCTGGTATCTTTGTCATTTTTTCCCTCAGATCTATTAAAAGTGAAAGAACATTTCATGTTGTATTGAAATGGAAAATTTTATTTGTTTGTCATTTAGCAGCAAGGAAACACTGCAGAGAGTAATCCTACTAAGGATTACAGAGTATTGTGACAAGTAGTAAGTGCTCAGATTCAGCTAAAACTTACTCCTTCCCAGGCTTCTCAGTAATCCTTGTTTAGAGCAGCAGAATAATTAAGATGTTGCAGGAAAAGAGTCCTCAAATGGAAAGATACAGATGAATTTGTAAAGTTCAAGAGCAACTGGATCATGAGAGGAAGCAGAAAATACAAAGAATGGTGCAAGTCTTGAAGAAATACTGTTTGAGGGAGACATTTCAAATTATTTGTTCTGAAAGAATTTGGAAATCCTCAACTTTTTATTAGAGCAGCTAATCCTCCTTCACCCCAGCACTGAAATTCCAGGTGTTATATGTGATAGCTAGTAAAGAAATAACTACAGTTCATTTTCTACAAAATGCACGTTGTATAAAGTCTGGGTGAAGAAACAGGTAGCAGCAAAATCATTCTGAGAAGGTTAGTTTCCCTTTATGTAGAAACTTGCCAAAGGAAAACTTGCATTTGAGGCTCTTTATCCCCAAGTTCTGGTTATGGTATTCAACCATTCTTGACACGTTTTGTAGCAATTATTGCCAAGGGAAAAGATTTGATGCTAGATTCAGCAATAGATTGTTTAGAGTGTAATTACCAGTCTTACAAAAATTTAAACAGGGTTATTGCTTGTAAAACTGAAATTATATCTAGCATCTGGACATGCTATCCTCATTCTCTTTTTTCCTGCCCTTTCCTATTCTTCATAGAATCAGTGTAGCACATCATTATTGTTATTGGGAGGAAAAATGATGAAAATTGATAAAATTATTTCCAGAAATGTCTTTATCTCATTTGTAATGTAAAAAAAAAAAACCAAAACCAAACCCCCAAACCAAAAACAATTAACGATCCCACCCCCCACCCACACCCAAGACAACAACCCAAAAAAAAAAAAAACAAAAAACAAAGAGAAAAAAAAAAAAAGAAAGAAACAAACAAAAACAAA
>JANIJG010014162.1:19830-68495 GCA_024611175.1 Megaceryle torquata | reverse complement strand
TGATTTGTTACTCAGGATAACAGAAACCACCTAATTAAAAAGAACAGGTGTTAACACTCCTGATTGAAAACAACCAATGCAGACAACTCAGCCATTTTCAACTAAAGGTTAAAAGTACACCGTGATGAAGACATACGGCCTTCCTCCCAAAGACCCCTGCCCACATTTTACAGACCCTAACCTTCGACAAATACGCAGGCGCAGATAATTTACATGCGAAGCGAGAATGGGTGGAACTGATGCAAAACTAAAAACAAATATTCATTATTCTGTAATATAAATATAGGCTGTCCTGTAACAATGGGTGTGCACGTTAGGAGGAGAAATCCCCTGTGTACCCAGCGCTGAAATAAAGAATACTTTGTTACGAAGAAAACTTGTCATCTTTGACTCAACAGGCTCAGCATCATGAACTGCTAAATCCAGTTTCACTGCAAGCTGGAAGCCCTCTCTGCTAACCTATCCTGTAAGCACTTCCCTCCTGACTGCCTAGCTACATGCTCTCTCCTTTCGATGGACCTCATGGCGATGTTGCTGTAGAAACAATCAGCTTGGATCACTCATCCCACAAAAAGCTAATTCACCAAAAGGCTTTTCCTTTTTTGTTTCTTTCCCGCCTTTTCCTTGTTTTAACGGGGAAATCAAGACTTGTGGTGTTCTGCAAAGACCAGGTTAAACAGAGTATAAAATCATGCCTTGATACCAAACAAAATTTTAGGTTCTGCTGCTGTGAAGAGGCCAAATCTGATCTAAAATGATTTAGTGGAGCCTACTGTAACAAGACTAGTTCAAGTAAGCGACAAAACTTTCCCAGGTGGACAAGTCCTCATGGAAATAATTAACAATGCTAGTATTTAAATTATCAGCGTTATCTGATTAAACCCTCGCTATGAGACTAGGGAAGTTCTCATGTCACTTTGTTCCAGGCTCCCAGCAGACTCAGCTCTTCATTGCATTTGGTCTCATTTTGTAGGTTTTCTTCACAACTCTACAGCTAGAGATTTATTTCTATATTCACAGCTAAATTCTGACTTTAACTTAGGAAGTAGACCATCAGCAGACGATGCTTGTTGGTAATTTAATACACAGTCCTTCCAAGCTTTAATTGCTTGACATGGAGGTGCTAAGTGGAGTGAATACTACTACTGTCAGCGGTAAAAACCCATGATGATTTCAGTGTGGACAGGATTTCAGCCATCGATTCTTGGTATTGATCTTTGTTTCGGGTAGCTGATTTGCAAAACAAAAGGATTTCTTGGCAAGGGGAGGGAGTTTTCTGGACCCTTTAAAGGCTGGTTGGAGGAGAAGTGTGTGGGGCGAGACTTGGCCAGTCTCAGCAGCAGCCTGTGACAATTTGCATCTCCCCTGTCATGATTCTCTGTATCCCTTGTTTGTGGCTGAGAAATCGTGTTAAACACAAGCAGTATTCACAGACACCATCTCTGTGGCTTCAGATACGTAGAAGAGTGTATTTTATGGGTATTTTACGCTTTATATTTTTTCTCATTGCAATAGCTGATTTGATTTCCAAGACTGACAGTCCAAACACAAGTTACCATTTGCTTAACACAACAATCCAATAACGAGGAATAAGAACATAGTTCGCTATTACTCTGTTAACATACAGACCCTTCAGATATTTTGCACTGCTCTGGTACAAAAAAGTGGCCATTCCCAGATGTCTGAACTACAGCAGGTGTGGAACAGTGACCTAGACAATGATGACAGACAGCTATGGTGGCTCTATTGCCTTCACTCAGGACTCTGTGAATTTTCAAATCCCAAGGCCTGTACTTGCTTTGGATTCTGTACCAAAACCTCCAACTTTTTCTTACTACTACCTAACCTGTGCTGTAAAATGCAAGTGTGCTCATGTCTTTTCTGTAAATAGAGGTTAATATACTTGCCACCTCTGGATTCTATTAAATAAGCTGACTTTATCTGAACTAATCATCAATTATTAAATAATTTTGGAAGTTCTGCATAAATAACATATTTGCCCGTATGTCTTCCAAAGCAAATCCAGCTGCAGTTGAGAATGCAACAGATTGTCTTGCAAGGGGATTAAGTAATTGAACTTTGAACAGAAAACATTCTTAGTGTGTTACAGCCTCCAGGCTAACCGTAGTTTCTGTGCTGTGGGCAGTGTTCATGTGTATCACATTTTGTTATTACTGTAATTTTTCTTTCTGTTTCCTCTCCCATTCATGTTACATATTTATCCAATTGTTGCAGCTTCTCTGCCTCTTGTTGTCTGCAATCCACTTGATGCATCTTATTCTGCCTGTAATTTCTTCAGAGCAACATCACCTGCGGCCCCCTGAAACAGCTGCTGGGGTGGAGAATAGGAGAGCTCACGTGCTGAGAAATGGTCTAAACAAGCAACATGTCAAGTGTGTTACTAATGTGTCATATGTGGAGTGCCTAGACAGCTGGTCACCCACTAAAGATGAAAATCCCAACAGAAACAGAACATATATTGTTGAAGTACAGTGTAAAATATGTCAGTTATTACCAGCTCCAGATATTACCCTGGAAGGTAATAACTGCAGGGAGGTTTGGGCTGTAGCTTTGGTTTCTGAACTGAGAGCAGCACACAGAATCCTGGGTATTGCCCTGGACCCCAGTGTTTGCAATGTATTTTAGGGATCTAAATAAAAGAAATCAAGGAACACCAGAGGAATCCAAGCATTAAATGTATTACAGCATTTTATTTGTAATTGTTTGGGCTTTTTTCATCCTGGATGCTGGAAACCTTACTAAGATTTGCTTTGTTTCTGTGGGAAGCCCATCTGGTGCGAGCGGCAGCAGGGGAATCAGGGTGAAGCTGACAGATGTAAGGTGGTCCTTCCTTTCAAGAATTACTCAGAATGCAGTGGAGAATGTCTTAAGCTACCCCATTCTTAGGCAAAGGGGGTATTATCCCATGATGAACATATCAGTCAGTAAAGGTTAGGAGTGTTTCCCAAGGTTTCCTGACAAGGAGCCATTGTACGGCACTGTTGGTCTTACCTGAATGCCAAGTTTTGGGAAGGGCTTGCTTTCTCTGGACACAGGCCAAGCTGGCCCCTTCTACTCTGAAAAGCAGGAGGACATGTGTTGCCTCTAGGCAAACCTCAGAGCATCACAAGCGACTTCTGTGGCCCAGATATTTGTGGCCCATACCTGTGAGCAAAGCCCCATGCTCTGTGGAGCCTCACTGAATGTAGAGACATGCATGTGTACCAAATGTCAGCTATCATACATGAACTTCCAGATCAGAGCTTATGTTCCTAAGAACTCCTTGTACCAGAAAGCTATAATCCTGTTAAAAGCCTCTGGGAACTACTGCAATGCAAATAATAGTAGCAATAATTAGCTGTGCTTTAATTGATACTGTGTATTCCTCAAATGTCAGTGAAAATTTACTTTGCTAAGCCAACAACTTCTCCCCTGGAACTCTGCTGGCTTTACCAGAATTACACAAGGGGTGAATTTGGATCATTGTAGGTTCCTGGCATAAATTATCAGCTGTTGATTCCTTGCCCTTTAAAACTTGGCAAGCATACAGGAAGAGTTTGCCAGACATGCAAGAACTAGGTCTATGCATTTATGGGGAAATCCATCGGGAGTCTGCACAGAAAGGAGTACAATTTGCTAGAAGTACCCAGCTGTGAAATCCAAGAACTCTTGCACACAGCTCCAGCAACTTTGAGCAAATTTAGCCTGGCCTCAGTACCAGTGGTTCCTAGAAGCAGTTTCTGTGCCGTCAGCTTTCTGAAAGCACGAATGTGATGGTAACAAACCCTGGAAATGTGTGGAGATGCTAAAGTTACAGAACAGCCCTAAAAGGGATGATTTTGTTTGGTGTAACGTAGAGTTGTTTTATGGTTATTCCTGTTTATCCCAGTGGCCAGGAGTTGTCTGTGCTTAACATTAAGAGTGTAATTCTGAGCATATCATTGGCATAAACAGGTAAAGACAGAATACTTCAAAGCAATCACCATCTTCAGGATGAACAAGATCTGCACCTGGACCTTTTGTCTTACAGTCTTACAAGAATTTTGGTGCCCTATCCTTCATGGACAGACATCTGTGTCATAGTACTGCTACAGCTGCAAGCTCAGACACTCCTCGGGAATTGTTTCTAAGGGAAGGATGAATGTTCTCTCACTCTAGTTGGCTAAAAGTTATATCTAAGCTCGTTGTGTGAACCTCCTCCGTTTAGTTACATTAGATGGGCTGAATGGTAGCTCTTAGCTGTGGCAGACCTGTTGTAATAAAAGTGGAGGGAAATAAATCCCAACCATAAAGTCTCTATTTTGATGGTGCTAAGCAAGATTAGAGCCAGTAGCAGATCTCCAGACTAAATTTTTCAATATTTACCAGGAAAAGACTCCTGGCTTGTAGAGCTTCAGTGCATATTGCAGGATCAAGCCATTCTTTTGTTTGGTGGGTCTATGGGTTTAGGCTATCTATGGGTTTAGGCTATAATGGAGTCCATCAGAGACTCAGAGATACAATGCACCCGATTTTATGGACTATCCATATGTACAAAAGTGTTGTTGCCAAACAAACTCAGGAACAGATCACTCTAGCACATTACCAATAAGCCAATTAGTGAAATGAAGCATTGCAAGTAATAGACTTCTTTATGCAAATATGTTTGTGTGGAAAAGAGAATCATCTGAACTGGGTTTAGTATTCTGGAAGACCTTGCCAGTATGGTATCTGATGATAGTTGCTATAGCTATTATTGACCAGTTTCTTTTTTCACCCCAATATGTGTGGATGTAAATGCAATGAGTGATGGGAACCTTAATGAGTAAGACAATAGTCAGGATTTAGACCTTATCGCGTGTTTTTCCAGTAGCTGTGTTTGTTCCACAGGTTTCACATCTTCTAAAATTAACTTTAGTTATACTATTTTTCCATGACAGTGATCAACAGCATCAGTATTTTATTTGGGCTAAAATCCATAAATCTCTCACATTCAGCTTACTTCCTTACAAGTAAGACTGACAGAATTAGGCCCTACATATCAAATCAGTTTCATCTGGGGACCTTAGTTTATCTAGTCGATCCAACAGATTTATTTATCACCACCTGTCCACATTAAGCTGAGCACCTTTTCTATAATGAGTTCCTTGCCGCCCAGGAGCAGGTTATGGAACATGACCCAATACAGCGTGCTGTGGCACAGGCAACTGATAAAGATGCATTATCCAATGCAGCCATGGTTTGAAGTGCTATCTTGTATAACAAATTATTGAATTCATTGTACATAGTACTAGGATTTAATTAAGCGATAAGGCCCATCATAGTGGTCCTTTATCTAGCAGATAAGGATTTACCAAGCTTACCCTAGAGGTCTTTATCTGAAAGATAAGAAAAAGGTACATAAGGTGCCTTCCCCAGTTTTTAAATCGTTAATTGAAAGGACCTTTATTTTTTAAGTTCTAGGTTGTTGTCTTTTCTTCGTGGCTTAGTAATAAAGATTTGGATGGACTTTTATAAGGGAGGTTGTAACAGGGAAGAATATTACCAGTGGCCTTCACTGGGTGAAATTAATAGGATTATATAGTTTTCAATCACAATGCACCAGCTCTCAGCTCAAGTGGAAATTTAGCCTCTGATCTGCAGGAGATTTTCCAGTGACTCCACAATGCTGTGGCCATAGAAGAGATTCATTCATTGCTGATTGCAGAGGGCTATGATTGTGATTACATTGTAAAGTTTAGAAAATATTAGGATTACGCAATAGAAGAAAATGAGGCATACAGGTAATTCCAAGGTAGTTCTTTTAATGACTGTGTAGTCATGTAAGCTAAATGGTGCCAAAACCTCTAGTCCTTTACCTGTGTGATTTAAGCAGAAAACTTATAAATAAATTAAGGCTAATGCAAAGAACTGGCACTTAAGAAGATCATACTGGAAAACACAAAATAATACTACTGCTAATGCTCAGTGGAGAACACAGGGGAAATTCCAGAGAAAGGAGAGAAGATCGTATGTTTTTTATGAGAAAGGCACATAAGGGCTACTGTGTGGTTGAAAACAGGACAGGATCTTTGGATTTAGCAGATTTAATCCCTAATGTTACAGACACTTTTTTAATATGATCCTTTCATAAAGTTTCCAGATTTTTTTTTAGAAGTAGCTAGGCTGTTGCCTCCCCCTCCCTTAGAGGGAGGCTGTTGTGCAGCACCCTTATACTAATAGTTCCCCGAGATCTTCCAGTTTACAGTGTGACCATATCCCTGGCCAGCCCATACTGGTTTGTTTTCATGTGCTGATATTATATTTTAGCATAAGTGACATTTCTTCCTTCCCAGTGTTTTTCCTTTCCATTCCCATGTAAGCCCAGACAGCAGTCAGCCTTTACTATGCTACATAAACTGAGCCCCCCTTGGACCAATCTGTCCTAGCAGGTCCAGAAGTGACAACCACGAATTGACTCTATACCCCTTTGGGGATCAGGGACATATCCGACTCACTGTTCATTCTACCTCAAGTTGCTTTGTATGGGCTCTGTGAAATTCTCCTGAATTTCCAGGCATCCATGAACCTAAGCTGCCAGATACTGGAAATCCAGTAGGTTACTGCCCAAAGCAGTTGTCTACCACATAAATTGATAGTGTTGGCAGCTCTGCTTGTGAAAGACTCCCTGTTCCCCAGATTGTATTAATCATCCTGCTCTGCACCTGTTCCAGCTTGAATTCTTCATGCTTGAACAGGGGCAGTAAAGCAGGGTCTGAAGGGATCAGATTGTATTAGAAGCGCTTGGAGCAATTCAAGCCAGGACCAAGTAGAAATTATAATGAGAGATAGATACCCTTCAGGTTACACGAGAGGCAAATTGCCTCGGTGGTGAGTGGAAGTTTGTAGTGCTGCTCTGAGCCTGTTTGTTCAGTGACCAGGAGATTTCATTTGCATTGTTGACAATCTGACACCTTTTATTGATTCACTTTTTTTTTTTTTTTTTTTTTTTTTAAGTATCTGGAAGCAATAAGTGAGTGGAAAGGTGTGAATTAAAATGTGTGCACAGCTAAAGACAATTACTCAGATATTTGCTTAGACCCGAAATCCCAGCTGCTAAGCTAGTATTATTTTCTCTTGCTCCAGCTACCCTTTCGTAATTGCCTCATGAGCTATTTTTCTACTGTGTCTTTTTACTTACTTATTTGCAACTTTGAGCTTTCTGCCTCAGAGAAAGCTATAAGCGTGGTCCCTCACCTTAATATACCCCATATAGAGTTCCCTCACCTTGGTGCAGCCTCTCATGCCTGCAAGCCTTTGAAAAAAGAGTCTGGTGGCTCATGCTCCAGGGAACCCAACAGAACTGCATCCACTGGCTTCAGCAGAATAACTTCCCCACTACATACTTCATGCTTATTTCACTCAGAAAAAGATTTTACCTGAGTGCTGCTAGCAGGTACTCTGCTGTCTTCTTCTCTGACAACTAGGAAACAAAATCAACCCCCTTTGCTTACCTCTACTTCAGCACAAAAATTATTTTCCTTCGTACATCTGAATGGTATCTTAAAAGAAAGGATTTTTCTTCCTTTAAATCACACTCCGGTGGGAGCTGCCCCAATCAGCAATGTGTGCTCTCACTCTCTCTGTGTAGTTGTTCCATTAAAGTAGCGTGAAAGCTACAACTGTGTGTCCACTGTCATTTTGTATTAGAAGTCAGGGGTAAGGTAATGATTTGCAAGCTTGATCCTTCTGTAATACTTTCCTTGGAAGTACAGTTCTGCCGTTTCTGCTGTCAGCCTGCATTTGGAGTGTGGAGAGTGCTGCATGACTTGAAAGCAGCAGTAGGCAATTCCCAGTCTAAGCCCTAGACATTTACATATTTTCTCACTTCAGTGGAGTAAATATGCTATGTAAATAAATCCCATTATGTTTGAAACTGTACTTACAGTATAAAAAAAACACAGTACAGTGGTGCAATCTCAGGTTTTCTTTCGCTGTCAATATGGGCATATATTTACTAAATTATATATTGTTAACATGGTATTCAGCTTCCCACAGCTGTTAGAATACCTTGTGTAATATGAGAAAATAATGAGGGGAAAGTCCTTTAGTCTTTAAACAAGAATTGAGAAAAAATACTGCAGGTAAAACAGTTCTGTGGGAAATGGCCTGTCCATAAAGGATGACTCTACAGCTTTATTACTCCATTTATTATTGCTTTTAAGTTGTGTGCATCTGAATGTGCCATCAAATGCAAGTGCTTTTTTCAAAGGACATTGCCAGGTATTGCTGATACAATGCCATGATGTTGCACATGTCACAACCATATGCTGGTGCTGTGTTCTGGGGAAGAGACCATTTGACACATGCCAAAAATTCCTTACTGGAAGAGGTGTCTGGATGATGCTTGGGTTTACACAGTCTCCTCAGCAGTTACTTCAGCTTTATGCTAAGATAAGGGATCCCTGTGAGAAGAAAGACCCCGCTTTCTTGTGACAAAAACCCCAGCCAGAACACCTGGTTTCTGTTCTGAGTCTTGCTACTGACCTGTTCTGTGACCTTCCTCGACACACAATGACTTTCCCTGCTTCCGTTTCCTTCCCATCCTTCTCCATCTGTATGTTGTGGACCCTTCATGATATTATTATCCAAAGGAATTTTAAACACTTTAATTATTTCAAAGCAATGATCTATGTGTGTGTGCAAATCTTTAGCACCAGCCATACAACATATTACCCAGAAGAGTCCCAAAGAAAACAACAGGCTGTTCATTGGAGGAGGCTCTGCATCACTATGGGTATCTCTTTGCTTTTACAGCTTGACCCTAAATATACTGAAGTAGAAGAGTTTTGCATGATCTCAGCACAGACAAGCCCCTAATGTTTGCAAAGAGCCTTTCAATAAAGCCAAAGATGAGTCTTACTCCATCTGATAGATGGTGTATGAAGGCTACCCATCTTAATTTAAATTATCATAGGATTTTCCATGCAGTATATTACAATCTTCCTTCTAGGCTCAAGTTTTCACTTCTTCAGAGATGAGCTGTACTGCTGAGGAAACTTCCAGGCTGAGAAGCACTCAGAGGAGCTGAAAGTGTAACAGTTTTGTGTATGTCCTCCCACTACAGAATATGAGGAGTCTCTTACAGAGAACCTAACAAAGGAAAACATGCCTACAAGACTTGAGGAGTAAGGAGAGTTGAAAAATTAAAAAGGTAAGGAATTATAAAAACTGTAAAAAGAAGACAGAGCTCCAGCAACCACAACAGAACTTAAACTGTAACTAGTCATGTCAGGTTTTTGTGGATAATTCAGGCTTTGCTGGACACAGGGATTTGGGCTGAATCCAGTGTCATCTACTTGACAGCCGTAAGATAAGAATATAAATTATTTTATGTTTGCCATTGAGACCAAAATGTTCTTAACTTTGAGGGAAGAATGAAAAAAAAAAAAAAAAAAACAAACCTCCAGAAGTCATTTGATGTTTATTTCCAAACAAAACTATATCTGTGAAATTTCCAGATGGAATACTTCGTTAGAAACACCAATTTTAATAGGCAGTTTCAGGAAGAAGTTTGTGCTAATGCAGTCTGCAGCCTTGAACATGCCAAAGACTGTGCATTGAGTGTTGTCCTGGTTACAGCTGGGATAGAGTTAATTTTCTTCCTAATAGCTGCTGCAGAGCTGGGTTTGGATTTAGTGTGAGAATAACACTGCTAACACACGGATGTTTTAGTTGTTGCTCAGTAGTGCTTATCCCAAGTTAAGGACGTTTCAGTTTCCCATGATCGGCCAGCGAGCAGGTGCACAAGAAGCTGGGGGAAGCATGGCCAGGACAGCTGACCCAAACTAGCCAAAGGGATATTCCATACATAGATCACCATGCTCAGTATATAAACTGGGAGGGGAGGATCACTGCTCGAGCATCAGTCAGCGGGCAGTGAGCAATTGCATTTGTGCATCATTTGTCTTTTCTTGGGTTTTATTTCTCCCTCTTTGTGTTATTTTCCTTTTCATTACTATTGTTACTTTTTAAATAGTTAATATATATTATATTATATTACACTATAGTTATTAAAGTGTTCTTATCTCAACCCACAAGTTTTACTTTTTTTCCCAGTTCTCCTCCACATCCTACTGGGAGCACGGAGGAGTAAGTGAGAGGCTGCATGATGCTTAATTGGTGGCTAGGGTTAAACAGCAACAGGTATGTGATGGGTAGAAGAAGAGTTGCTGTAACCTGCACTCATCTCAGAAAAACACCTTTATGCAATGCTGAAGTGGCTGTGCTTGCTCTAGGTCATAAAACATGCAACTTGCTTTGTGTGGAGTTGGCATGCTGTGACAGTGGCCATTTCACTTGTCATAACTGCCCCTGTATTCCATTATGATAATCAGGACTGTTTATAAAATACATTGGTTGTCTTGCTTTGTACATTTACTTTGTGAGGTCTTTAGTGTAGGGACAGTCACTAAAGCTAGGAAAAGACAGATCCCATTCTTGGTAAGAGTCTGCAAGTGTAATGAAACATGAAGACCTCATAAAAGCATCACTTTGGTCAAAGTTTGAAGAAGATCAAGAATTAGTATGCAGTTCTATTCTGAGTAGCTACTGGAAAAAGTAGCTCCAGAAACAGAAGAAAAGTCTTATTTACCACCTTTCATTGAAGTCTGGATTAAATTTGCTTATATTTCTTTGCAGTTTTGGTTTAGGGAAAATAGAGATTTCCTTCTGTTAGGCATCAATACTGTCAGGGAGTGTTGAGATTCTGATACATTCACAGGCGATTTATTCAGTCAGCACAATCTCACTTCACACCTTTTACCATAGGATCATTATTTAAAAAGCAGATGAGTCCTCAAACAAGAGTGGCCCTGGGGATGAGTGGCCCAGCTCACTGAACACTTTAACCCCCAAAACAGGGTGGCCAGACTCACCTCACCAGTCAGAACTATCATCCCCATTTTGAAATGAAGAATAAAATGATATGGGAGGACTAATGGTCTATAGGGGTATTTGAGCTACCAGTCCAGTGTCACTAGAATCAATGTAGGCTAATTTTCCAGGCTTCTCAGGTCTGTGACTACAAATATACCCTCAGGGTTACAATGCAGACTGATGTAAAGATACCAGTATGAACTCATTTGGACCTAGCTCAGGACTCAGAAATAGGCCAGCCACAACAGCATGAATCTCCAGATATACCATTTCAATACACTCAGACTGTTTCCCAGATAATGCAGTGTGGACCTTCACAAGGGTGTCATCCAAGATCACACAAGAAATTTAACCTTATGGCAAAATTGAATTCCTCTCCCCTAAATCTCAGCCTTACACAGGACTGTTGACTCATTGTTCCTCTCTTTAGGAGATTAGATTTCATTTCTGTGGCAAATCAAACATGAATCTCCTGAAGATCATTGTTCCACAGAACACAGACTGCTAACAGTTGTTCCCAGACTTGAAGGCCCATAAAATAAATTATGCGGTTTTCTGTTGGGGGGACAGCAAGATACTTTTAAATCTGTAACAAATATATTTCTAGATTGAGTCTGTGAAGATGGTGGTCAGTAGGATTTTTGTCATTGTTTTCAGTGAATATAGCCCTGAGAAATTTGAAAGCACAAAGACATCAAGTGAGTTTTCATTTCAGAAAACATGAGAAATGGAATGCGGAGAAAACTTTTGTACAAACCACAATAAACTTGACAGATCTTCTGCTGAGGATAAAGCGCACCAAAGCAAACCAATATATCTTAATTAATAATCCTGTCTACTCAGTACAACTGCAGTAATACTAATCATTTCCTGGGAAGAGTCTTGGCTGAATACAAAGGGTTTTTAGACTTTCGTTTGATTTGCTCTTTCATAGCTGTGGTGTTTTGAAGATAAATAAAAACTGCTAATGAATATGTATATGTTTCCTGATGTAGAGTATCTCAGTGAATATTCTAGGACAGTTTTGTAGTCTGCAATGAACATTCTCCTTTGAAGTTCTTACTGATTTAAAAATGCAGTCATTATGTTTGGGTCACACGTCAGTTTACTGATTTGGTTAGACAAAGAAACTAAGCTTAGACAAAATATTTCAAGACAAGAACACTTTTCAACCTCAAACAGCAAAATACCTTGACATTTCTTTTAAATAGCTGCAAGACAGTTAAAAATACATTTAACAACATGGAACAAGCTTGATTTTTACATGTTAGAAAAAACAACAAAACTAACCTTTTTCTCATCTGCTTAAACAAGAAGAGAGACCAGAGGACTAGAGATGTCCAAATAAAGGTCATATGGAGACTATACAGTACAGCACCTGCTGTTCAAGGAGAACAGGGGCAGCTGGGGTCTAGGGAGGCAAGTGGCCGTGCTCCTCACCCCTGGGCAATCCCAGGGACAACAGCAGAACTCTCTCTGTGGACATTTGCTTGGTGGCTGTTCATGCGGCCTGATTTAAGAATTGCAGCTGCAGGAACATCCTTTGACTCAGCTTTGATACAAAGCCAAGGTGGATGAAAAAAAGTCTTCAGTTTTACTTCAAAAGTAGGGGAAAAAATTAAGCACTCAGTACTTAGCTTTAGATTTCCATTTTGTCTTTGTGTTTTGACATTTCAGTATCAATCAAAAAACTTTAGTGAGAGCACTGTCCTGTTGCATGAGGTACTGCACAAGCTCAGGATAAGGTAGTTCCTGTCCCAGCAAAATGACAGTCTAAAACATAAAAAAAGAGAAGATGGGAAAAGGAATAAGCGCTCAAAGGGGCAAAGTTGTTTACACTGGATTATAAGAAGAGAAGAATGTGATATCCCCTCCAGTCTAATTCACAGACCGGCAACAGATTTGTGGTCAGCAGCCTCACAGAATCACAAAATTGTTGAGGTTGTCAAAGACCTCATTTGGTCCAACTCCCTTGCTCAAGCAGGGCCACCCAGAGACAGTTACTCTGGACCATGTCCAAACAGCTCTTTAATATCTCCAGGGATGGAGACTCCACAACTTCCCTGTGCAACCTGATCCAGTGCTCATCTGCCCTCACAGTCAAGTGTTTCCTGATGGTGATGGAGCCTCCTGTAGTTTTAGTTTTTGTCCATTGCCTCTGGTCCTGTCACCAGGCACCACTGAAAGGTGTCTGCTTCTTTGCCCTCTGCACCCTTCCTGAAGGTGATATACATTGATAAGATCCCCTCCTGACCCTTCTCTTCTCCAGGCTAAACAGTCCCATGTCTCTCAGCCTCTCCATAGAGAAGAGATGCTCCAGTACCTTCATCATCTTCGTGGCCCTTCATTGGACTCTCTCCCACATGTCCATGCCTGTCTTGTGCTAAGGAGACAGAACTGGACACAGTACTCGGATGTGGCCTTACCAGTGCTGAGTACTCTCCTAGGTAACAGAGGTGAAACACTCAGGGAACCAGCAATTAGGGCCACCTAAAATTCTCATCTATGCCCAGTGCAAGCCAGATGTATCCAGCAATCTCCTTGCCCTTCACTGTATGGAGCATCTGTAGGTGGCTTGTTCTGAGCCAGTAGGGCACTTCCATTTTGTACCAAACTGACACCTAAAACTGGATGACAGGGAAGGCATCTTGCAGCCTGAAATCAGCACTCCCCTCATGTCAGAAGGGGAGGTACACATATTGCCAAAGTCTACTTGAGATTTGAGCCGTGTCCTGTTGAAATATGCTGTAGGAGTCCTGAAGTGTGGCTTGCTGGTACAAGTCATAATGGTGAGAAATATGATAAGTGGGTTCCTTTGCAAAGACCATCTTGCAAACAGTATGTGGAACTGTGAGTCAAATCATGAACAGGATCAATACAGAGTAAGATTGCGGAAGGGATGTCATTCAACCACCAAACATCTTGGTGCAACTGTTGCACAAAATTCCCAAACTTAGCTAAAGCTTGAGGTGTGTTGATGAATATTGAAGGCAGAAATTTCCAATATTTGTTTATATCAGGATGTCCCATATACATCCCTTCACACACACAACTTTCCAAAATGGCTGTCCAAACAGACCAGCCATGTCCAACCATTTAGGTTGCATCTAAGGTTATTTTAGAAGCAGCATTCACCTCTGCTGTGGGATGAGGGGAGTATGCTTATTATGAGAGCTTTTATAAGATTTAAAGCACAGAGAGTTGACTTCAGCCACCAATGCTGAAGCCACTGCAATCTGCAGCCCAAACCTCCTTACAGCCCCAAAATGCTCACTCTGGATCACTCTGAAGCAGACACCATGCAGTGTGTGTGTGTGTTATGCTCCTGTGATACAACCAACAGGAGATTATTGAAACTCTGTTTATAGTGATGATTTCAAGCAGGATTCCCAGACTTTAGCAGGTAGATGACCGGTCCTGCAACCAGCAATGCTCAGCGTCTGACATAAGCACAGCACTGCAGTCCTGTAAGAAAATTAGCATTACAATCTGCTTTACTGCATCTCCCAGAAATCCTGTAAGGAAGAAGTCTCCAGTGAAGTCATTTCATGCTGGGTGGTTTTCCATGGTAACTCCAATTCCAGCCTCACACTGATGATACCTGGCTGGAGCTTTGTGCAGGCAAGGCAGGAGTCTCTGGTGCTGAGGGCCCCTTGGTTCTCCATTCATTCAGGCCCCTGGTGTCACCTCCTGGGGTGGTGGCAGTAGCAGAGAGCCCTTGGAGCAGACCTGTGACATGCCAGCAAGTGCTGTTTCTCTCCTGTGTAGGTGCCAGATTGCAGCTGCCAATGGGAGGAGGACAGCAATAGGCACTGGCCTCTGAATGAGGCCAGCCTGAACTCAGGTTGGGCTGCCTGCTCTCAGGCACAGCCAGCGGGTTTGGGGAAGGTTCCAGTTCCAGCTGATGAAGCTGACGTGTAGAGAAGGCTGCTCTTTGATAGGGGCTCGGGACCTTCCCACTAATCTAGGGGAGAGCCATGGCCGAATGCTCCTGCAGTCAGAGATTTGCAGGGAAAACTGCAGCAACTTTCTCCTGCTTGATGTTTAGTCTACATCAGGTTTGGCAGCCACTTAAATAAAAGAATCTTTTTTTTTTTTTTTCTTAAAAAACATTTTAAGTTTAGTCATTCAGAAGCTGGGGATTGATGGTTGCATTCCTTTCTTTCCAGCAGGAGCTGTGTCGAAATACACGTTTGCTGGCAGCCGTAAGCTAACGCAGCCTGCTCCAGTACCAGTGGTGCTGACTTTGCGTTGTACCTCCCAGAACCTGCTCACCTATATATTTTCATTGTCGACATGAATCACCTCAAGGGCAAGTGTCTTAGTCAGTGATTGCTCAAGAACCAGCTCATGTTCAATTCTCATGTTGCATAGCAGCTGTGGAGTTGTGTGAAACAGTTTATTTTGGAAAGCCGTTTAAGACTGTGCTGAGTATCCCATGAACAGAACAGGTCAGTGGTGCTGGTTAGTGCCTGCATTTAGCAAAAGGGATCTTCTACAGCAAGCTAAAGGAGCACTGTTATCAAACATTTCTGGTTCAAAAGCCAGTCTTTGTGGACTAAACATCCTGCCTGCCAATTTGATCTTGTTCCAGCAGTTATTCCAAAGAGCTGATGTACATGTAGTGTGTTACCACTCTGACTGTAAGAAAAAAAGCGATCTCTGAAACACACTGGTCCAATTCTGTGAATGCATATGGGGTGAATGTCTGTGCGTTTTGGGTGTGGAAGCTCTTGGTGACAGAGATCAAGAAAGAAAGTCAGTGCCAGGTTTTGTCTTGTGCCTCCCAGGAGGCTCAACACAAGACAAGGGAGGAAAATGGCTTCATGATATCTTTGCTTTTCTGGGTTTCAGGACTGATCCAAGGGCTGGCACAGCTGCCAGCCGTCACCCCAAGCGTTGCTATAGCTTATAGATGCTGCCCACAGTTGCCCACCAGCTGCTATGCAACTCGAAATAGCCTCAGCACAAAGCACTCCAGGAAACCCCCTCTTCTTTTCCGTCCATGTTCCCTTCATCTGGCACTCTGATGTGGAGGGGTTAGACTGCAATGAAGAGGTTACCTCATGAATGAATTGAATTCATTTAATTCATTTTTAATGAAGTAAAAAAACTCCCAGATTTTCTCTTGGAGATCTGAAATGAAAAAGTGGTTTGTTTTCTAATAGTTCGTAGCATTTATTTTTGCTTCTTAAGATAATTTTAATACTCACTTCATCTCTTTTTGCCTTGTAGGAAATAGAGTTATGAGGGAGTTTTCTTTTCCCTTTTCTATCTGCTTTTCCTCTTGCCACTCTGTAGCTATTTAATGCTTGTCTGATTATTACGAATGGTGTGGGGAAGAATGGTAAAAAATAAACACATTTTAAAATGTAACTAGATTGATGGCATTTCTTTTTATTTTCTATTTTTCCCTATGAATCACTTCCAAACCTAGGAAATTTAGAAAAGATAGGTCTTGATCCTACAACTATATAAGAAGTTGTGTACCAGGTCAGAACAGAAGTCCATCTGGTGCTGTATTTATCTCCAAGAATGACCAATAAGAGTTATATAAAGCCAAGACTGAAGAAGGGAGCAAGAACAGTTGTATGTAGTCAAAATATTTATCAGACATTTATGACTGCAGGACTAGAAGTGATACCTTGCCATGTAACATTTCACTCTTATCATTGCCATCTTCCTTTTCACTTGGTATGGAACAAAGGTTCAAAGACAAGGTTAGATCTTTTGCTCCTGCTGCAAAATTGAAGTAATGAATGACCACCAATGACCACTGAATTTGTGAGGAAGTTCCTCAACATTTCAGGTCATGCACAGTGAAGTATTTATAGAAGTTCTTGTTTTCTAAGTGCGTTGTGGCCATTCATCACAGAGTGACTATGAAAGGGCTTAGTACAATCATAGCATGGGATGAAAATATTTGTTAAATAGGCAATACTAGTCAAGGAGGTTGTTGGAATAATAAATTAATCTTATCAGAGCCAGCAGAAACTGGAGAAGATACATACTGAGAAAAAATGGAAATTAACTGAAAAAATATGTTTAGAAATTTTCACTTTGGCCTCTCAAAAAATGGTGGAGAAAAGCAAGAGCCATTTGTTCACTTGTTCTTTTTGTGTTCTTCTCCCTCCTTGATGTTCTATTTCTTCCTAAATAAAATAATGTATTTCTAAAAGATTCTACACAATTTTCCCCTTTATACAGCACTGCTGTAGCTCAACCATCCCATCCCAATATCACCTACATTTCGTGGAGGAGGATGTAGTCCTCGATCACCTCATGGTGGTCTCTCATGAATGTACCTGTTGGATGCTGCTTGGGTGCTTTGTTACCCTCTCTAAAAATTTACTGAAATAAGAAATTGTTACCATTCAATTGATCAATGCAAAAAATCTCAATGGGGTGCTGGTGGATGTGCTGAGAGGACAGCGAGGTTCCTTGGTCTCCCAGCCTTGATCGTGCTGTATTATCATCACAAAGATGCTCTACTCATGGAGAGGGCTTCTTGCTCTCCTTTGCCTGCTCAGCTTTAGACAGTTTTTATTCTCATTGAACAAGATATCTTGCATCATCCAGAAGTGATTATTTTACTGATGTCTTTGAGGTGTGCAAATCATAGGTGTGATTTGCTGCTTTGAGTTAGCATTTCATTCCCTGCCATGAAGAGAATTTCAGGATGGCTCCTGGGATTACCCTGCCATGCCTGCTGCTAACACATGTTTGCCACAGCCTGGATTTTTTCTTCTCCTCATTCCTCAGGTGCATTGCTCTAATTTTGTCATCCTTACCAGGAAATTTATAGCTTTTCCACAAACAAAAAGTCCTACGTTGGCCCTGTGAAGCTGCATGAGATTTTCACCCCTTGTCTTGGAGAGGAGGGTTGGGAAATAAAACATCATGGTTGCACTTTCCTAGAAGAAGCTGTCAGGGAGAAGATGGGGAGAAAGAAGAATGGTCCAAGGGAGTTTTCTGAGGATATCTGGTTACCTTTAAGGGAAAGCAAAGCTGCCTTAACACTTGGTTTCATTGCTGACTTTTAGGCTTGGAAAATTGCCCATTTGGCTGCTGAGGCAGCAGCCTGAATTGTTGTGCAACTTGGCTGTGAAGGGAATGCAAAGGGATTTCTTCCCCTTCAGGTTCACGCATCACTAACCATGCCAGGCGTGTTGCTCCGTACTGTACACCCTGAATGAATAAACTGCTTCTAATAAAGAACCAATGTTGCTAATATCTTCGTGTAATTTAAACCAAGGCTTTTTGAATTTAGCTCATTTGGGGAAGAATTAAAAAAAAAAAAAAAACACTGATGTAGCAAACACTTATGCATCTGATTAACTTCTCCGCTTAGCTTAATTTGCAGGATCAGGGCCTTAAGTATCAAGAGGCTACATGGCATTACAGCCTTTCTATACATCTTCATTAGAGTATCTTTCTTACGAATTTGCTTTCATGCATGTTTTTACAACCTCAGTCATAAACTGGATTGTATCTGCCAGCAGCAGTGTTTAACTATGTCAGCTCCTTGGTGCCTGAGCTAATCCCTTGTCCTTCTTGACAGGAGTCAGGGGGAGTGCTGTTTCCTAAGGATCGATGCACAAAAGTTGCCATGTTGCTGGTCGTTTGCCTAAAAAATTGAGGAGATCGTGAGTTTTTATTTGGGCCAGCATTTTTGCCCATTCAGTTTTTTTGTTGGGTTTGTAATTTTCTGTAGGAGCAGAATTGTTATTCCTCTCCAAATTTACTGTTTCAGTATTGCAAGGTGGTGTCTTTTCCTGCTAAGCTTTCTCTTCCTTCTATTCATTTCATTCCACTGTGGCCTCCCTGCAATTTTTACTTTTCTATTTCTTTTTCTATGTCTAGTCCATCTTCTTTTACATTTCTTTTTTTTTTTTTTTTTTCAGTGACATGATGGAAAAATAGGTCCTCACAGCTTCCTCCAGCTGCTGTGGCTGTATTTTCTGATTTTAAATCTGGCAACCCTAGTGGGTGTCCATCTGGGGAATTATACAGGTGCAGAAAGGAGCAAGTGTTTCTCATCTCGAAGGTCTGCATTGTTGCTGGCCTTCCTGGTGTCTAAGGACATGCTCCCTCAACTGGGAGCTCCCTCCGAGGTGCCATGACTCTTGGCTGCCCCCCACCCAAAGCACTGTGTGAAAAGCTTGACAGAGGCTGAGATATGAATGCGGATATTAAAACACAAAGACTTCATTTTTGTTAAGGGTTGTGCCTAATCCTTTCTCTCCTGGGGCCCTATTTTTTGGAGTCCAAATATTTGTTACAGGACGTGTAACTTGTAGAGGCAGATGTAGCACTGGCAGCCTCCCAGTTGTGAGAGACATGGAGGAAAATTTCAGCTACGTGGGGCTCCACGTAAGTGCTGATGAACTTGGTCCACGGCTGAAGCATCCCCAAGCCAGGGGATCCTGACAGCTGTCTCCTTGCCATGTCATCAGAGATTCAGGTGGAATATGTGGGCATTCAGAATAAATGCGCATGGGCAGTCCCTGCTGAGAGTTCATGGCAGGCAGAGCTCTGCTGGAAGTTGCTTTAGATACAGGACTTTACATGCCTCAGGGATGTATGTGCATAGGGTAAGATACCTATTTATTTGAAAAGGGTTTATTGAAATGTTGTGGGGTTTTTTTTTCCATGGGCATGTAAAAAAAAATTATGGAAGAAATAAATTAATGGCAGAAGTAGAGAAGATATCTGCAAATTAAGATATCCTTGCCATTAGTCACAGTATTGTATTAGAAGTGCTTTCATTTTTTTGATCTGGTTACATCACTTGGTAAATTGAGCCCAAATCCTGCAGTGTGAGACAGGAGGAAGGAGCCTGAAGTCCACAGAGAACCAGTGAAATATTTTCACAGAGCAACTACTTTCTCACCGCATGAGCCAGATATCACTGAAAAGTTGCATTTGGCTGTAAAGTTCCAGGATGGGCAAGTGTAGGTCATTTGGTGCCTCAGGACCATGCCGTGGCACCTTTGAGTCTTCCCTCATCCTTGACTTTTTTTTGGCTGCTGCCTGGTCCCCAGTGTGATGTATCTGGAGCAGGAACCAGCTCACTTGCCTCTACTGGTGTACAGACCCTGACTGGAGTGGGCACAGGGAGCAGGAGCCCATGGGGCTTTGCAGAGGTGAGGGGCTTGGTTAGGGGCTGCATTTACTGAGGCCAGATGGACTTTTATAAGAAGTGGTAGACATGAACATCTGCTGGTACCCCAAAATGCTGCCTCCTAAGGCAGCATCCCTGGTCTGAGTTTTGAAAATGGGTTTGTAGAAGGGCTGGGCACCATCTGTGGCTGGGGGTGGAGGGGGAAGGAACACTGATGGAAAAAATAATATATTTTTGTTTCAGTACTTCCATATCCCCAGGGAGCTGCTTTGCTGCTCCTGCTGCTGACTTGGGTCATCTCAGAGGAGAGCAGCACTGTTTGCACTGGGGAATGCTGCCAGGTGCTGCCACCCGTGTGAATGGAATAGTGCCTTTAGAGCAGGGTGACCATTTGCTTTCCAGTGAAAATATGTCTGATACCAGGTCCTGTTCTGCTTGGGTGAAATAACTGCTCCAAAGAGACCATTGAGTGGAGGGTGACCAGAACAGGCTGGCTTTGCAGTTCTCTTTCTGTAAAACTTCCCTCCTAACCAATGTTCCCTCTCTGTAAAAACTTCCACTTTTCAATAAAACTTCCAGTTACAGTCCACTCTCTGCAAAACCTCCCTTTAAAACTTCCAACCCACAGGCTTGGGAATGGACACAGTCACGCTGGAAAAGTGTCAGTTCAATATTAAAAGGTGCAATAATCATCCCTGTAAAAAAGGAGCGTTACTGATGCTTAAGTCAATAGCTGCTTATAGCTGTTGGGGGACTTGCTGCTCACTTCGTGTTTGCTTTTTCCCCTGTAGGACCCAGTCAGTCAGTCAGTCAGCAGAGCACGGTTTCCTTCGCAGTCTGGAGCACTGGAGACGCGGTGTTTAGTTAAGCGCACACCAAGCCTTCATTGAGAGCTGCAGCACCTCCACAGAGGCAACTGTTGAGGCTTTGGATATTTTTCTGTGTCTGAGATTCATGGTGCTGTCTCCAGATGGTGATATGGGGCAAGCGCCATCCACAGCAGCCAACAGGAGGGTCATATCTGCAGCTGGGGCTGCACGCTGTGTTGCATGAAGATGCACGACGTCGTCCTTAAGCTCTGCTGCTGGAGTCATCGCTCAGTGCCCTGCACACTGGAGCGATTTTGAGGACCTGACTTCAGCGTTGTAGCTGGCTTTGTTCATTAAGCTCATCTGCACACCGTGAGCCAAGGTTCTGAGAGAGACCCATGCAGCACCCTTCTTCCCAGGCACACTCGCTGTAGTGGCGATTCCACCTGGCTCCAGCTAAGAAGGCTTTGGCATATATTGACAGTAATGCACACAGGGGGAAAAACTCCCCATCTGTGGTCATGGAGCGGAGAGACGAGTGGCTGCATTTCTTAACAGATGGCATAACAAACTACAAGAAACACGCGTCCCCCTGAGACATATAACCTGACATCAGATACTTTCAACAACATATTGAAAGAAGTCCTCCCTGATGAATGCCATGGCTTCAGACGCAGCCATACCCCTGTCCCCAAATCCCTTGACAAAGCTGTGGGTGATGGAGGCACAGCAGTTTTGAGGGGTCCCACCCTTCTGCCTCCGCTGGAAGCAGGATTTGGGGCAGCAGGCTGAGCAGTGACTGAGACGGCCCCCAGATGCTGGGGACTGGAGAAGCGAGGAGCTAAGGCATTAGTACTTCTCCATAGGTAGCAAGTCTTTTCAAGCTGAATAAGCTCTTTGTTCTGTGAAATGCTTACTTTAAACATCTGCGGTAGGAGTTTTAGCGTTTTACTTTAGGAATAGACTTGGGCTTGTCTAAATGGAAGGGGAGCAGAACCACCTCAAGGAACAAACATGTTCAGAAGTTTCTTTTGCTGTTGGGAAGCTCTACATATGGCATCACTGCCCTAAAGCTGGGCAGTGGGCAGGTTGTTCTGGCCTTCATGATCCTCTGAACACGTGAAATGATGCTCAAATATGACCAAATTTGAGAATTTGGTACCTGGAAATCATAGTGTTCAGCATCACAGACAGACCCATCAGCACCAGAGGTGCCTGGTGTGGCTGTTGGGACCAGGGCAGGGCTCCCATTCCATGCCTGCCCAGGGCTGAGGGTGCTCTGTACCAGTATGGCAGAGATCCACACCTTGGCTGTGTCCTCAGTGACTGCAGCAAGCAAGAAAGAGACAGAAACAGCCTGCCTGACATGCAAATAGCATCAGCATCAGATGGAGCGGGAGCTGGTGGGGAAACAAACATTAAATTAATTTAGTTCACAACTCTCCTGTAGGGTATGGGATCTCCCTGTTTTCCCAGGAAGAAGTCTAGAGAGATTAATGTCAAAAAGATCCACTAATTTTGATGACCCAATTTGCATGCCTAATGACCTGATTTTTCTGAGCACTTCACGTTCTCTAGCACTTTATGTGCTGGAAGGACAGTGCCCTTGTTTTCTTTCACAGCAACGAGTGCTCAGCAGTTTTGTGAATCAGAACTTGGGGCATTAATTTATGCATTTGAAAAACAAACCCCCACACAATTACCAAGACAAAGCTTACGATGTATGGTTTGGATGACTTGGCAGTATCTCAGAGAAACTCTTCAACAGGGACAGAGATAGCAGCCAGTTCCCCAGGACACCATTCAGCTGCCACCACCATGTCTCCTTCCTCCTCAAATTTCCTGCCTCATTCACTGGGCAGCTTCCAGTTTCAGCAACAAATGAGGCGAATTCAGTGGACACAGGACTCTTTTCCAGCCAACACTAAGGCATTTTCTGACTTCTGAGATCCTGATTTACAACCTTAATATATTTGCGTAATAATTTCTGTATAGCACAGAATCCTTTTTTTTTTTTTGGTACATCCCCAAAGAACTTACACTCTTTTTTAACATGTAGAGTATCTTTGAAAGTTCCTTCTTGGGCTATACAGTTATGTGCATGATTTTGAATATGAGGAGGGCCCCAAAGACCATCACTGTGGTCCTTCAAGGAGCACTGACACCAATAGGGGAAGCTCTGCCCTTCCCACCTCCCTCACAGTGCCACCATCGCACGTATGTGCTACAGTCACATGAGGGGCCAGAACAGAGGAGCAACCCAGACTAAGATCTAAGGCTGAGACTTCATCCATAAAGCTGAAATAAAAAATACATTGCAATATGGACTGGCTGCTGAAAAGGAGAAATATTACTTCACCTCAACCTCCCACTGTTGGCTGCGCCCATTGGGTGCTGGTCCAGCCCCACTGCAAACCAGGGCAGAGGCATGAGCTGGCCAAAACCTCTTCCCTGGTGTTTGCAGGGTATTTGCTGTGTTGCTTATCCCAGCATAACTTGTTCCTTGGTGGGGGGAAATCCTACCTGTGTCAGCAATTTTACATTTCCTGCACATACATACGTGCCATGTGCATACTGTGCTACCTGCATGGTGCTCTGCTGCACTATACAGAAATCTGGATCTTTGCTGGGAAACAGAGGCTGATCTGTACCTAGGCTGGTCTGTATGACCTGCAGAGAAGATAAAATACGGCAGCCTTCAGGAGTAGCAGCGTAGCCTTTTGGCTGTGATTTGTTAGACATGAACTCGAGACAGACAGAGAAGAAGAAACACTGGTGGTTCTCTTGAAATCAGATGTCAAATAAAATCAACATAATTTAATTAAAAGGAAAAAGAAATCTTCCCAAAAAATCTTCTGAGTCAGATTGAAGACTCTATCTCCTAAGAACATACCACAAGCTTAATTTTTGGTGTTACAGTTAAATAAAGACATACTTATCAGATTAGTTGTACTCCTCTCATGTTTATTCCTTGAGTCAGAGGCCTTGTAAAAACGTATCTGAGATGTAGAAGTGGGACCCAAGGACAGCCTGCACTTGGTCTCTGTGCCTGATTGTAGGGAGGTATCTCTGTGGCTGTACCAACAGAAAATTACTCAGCTGTTTTGATAATCTCCATTGTACTCAGATCAGAAATGTAGAACAAACATATTTGTCCATCTCCTTCCAGAGTTATCAGTATTCACCTGAGATTTTTGGACTTTCCCTGCCTTGTAACAGAACTGGAGCAGAGACTTGACCAAAATCTAAAGACTCCACATAAAGGTAATTGAAGCTTTCCCCAACCATAAACAAGAACCTCCATCCCACGGCACTGATTCCCTGATTTGGACTCGCTCAAGGGCAGTCCTACATAATGTCCTCTTTCAACCATCATCATCCTCAGTGGCTGAGCACAAGGGCTTTGTTTTCTGCATGGCGTCTCCTTGCAGTCACACTGGTGCAATCTCCAGCATGTATCTGAACTGGTTGCCCCAGCTCCACATACAGGCAAGGCACAAGTCATCAGCAAAGTTGAGATTGTGTTTCATGCCATGCATAAAATAGATCAGACCATGAATGGGAATCACACCTTGGATATTGTAATGAGGATGTAATTCTAGAAGACTACTCTGCAGACCTCTGAAGATGATGATATAAAACCCCTTCAAGGAGACTAATACTCAGAATATTTTTGGTTAAACTCATATTCTGACTGTGGAAAGGATTCAGAAAAATCTATCTGGAAACTGTATTTTTAGATATTTGAACACCAAACAGCAAAAATGGGGTGAAGAACATTTTGCAGAGGTTTTTTCTGCTCTCTGCTCTGTTGGTCGTGACCGAGCTTTCCCGTGCTGCCGTTAGTGGGAGCCATAGCACAGGGCAGGGCAGGACCCTGTTCTGCTTCGGTTCTCGCTCCACTTAGGCACTGGTTGGGATTTTCTGCTGCAACAATTGCAGAAGCCAAAGTCTCAGAGATGTCTCAGGTGTTTGATTTGGGTTTTTTTTTTGTTTTGTTTTTCTTGTTGTTGTTGTCGTGGGTTTTGGTTTTTTGTTTTGGGGTTTTTTTTTGTGTGTGTCTGTGTGTTTTTGTTTTGTTGATTCTTTTTCTACCAGTTAATTCACTTGTTTGTGAAAAAATGTCATTTCTGAGGAGCAAAACTTCCAAAAATTGATGAAGAGTTTTGCTGGTCCTCTGCCCACTCCATAGTAAATCATTACCATCTTTCAAATAATTTACTTTGCATTTTCAGCTTAAAGTTGTCTTTTCAGCCAGAAAATTGTCAATGTCTGCCATTGATCATTATTTCCCTTTACACACTGTTCACAGCTCCTTTGCCGGTGACCAAATGTTACATAGCACTGCTGAAAAATTGTTAGGTTTGTAAATCCTGAGAAGTGGAATGCTGAATGACTCCTCTGGATTTCAGTCTTTCCATCAGCTAGCCATTTTCTGAAGTTTTATATTTCTCTTATAGTAAAAATCCCATAATATACTACATATATCCAACATCACACTCTTGCAGGATTGCATTGACAGTGATGCTGTTTCTGAAGCACCGATGGTAGAAGTGGAAATTCATGAAACTGAGTTTGCAGACCACTGAAAAAATGTTTCAAGAACACAGAGCTAGAAGACTTTCAATAATCTTTTCCATTTGCAATACAATGCTGTATACAAATAAACTGCTTTTCTCCTTAGGAAATGGATCTGGTTGTGTTTCTTGCCTCTGCAAGCTGCTCCGCTCTGATGCAGAGATGCTGTTCCTCTGTGGGAAGACCTTTCCTTTCCCAGGGACTGAG
This sequence comes from Megaceryle torquata, assembly GCA_024611175.1. Lineage (NCBI taxonomy): Eukaryota > Metazoa > Chordata > Aves > Coraciiformes > Cerylidae > Megaceryle > Megaceryle torquata. Next base: position 42,881 of record JANIJG010014162.1, on the reverse strand, counting down.
GAACTTCTACTGAAGTTGATGACAGTGTCGTTGCTTTTGGTGGGGGTAGGATTGGGTCCTCCATGCTTAGCAGAACTTCACTACAAAATGTAAGCCATACGGATAAACAATCCAAGAAAAGCTTTTCTAACTGATTTGAGAGCACAGCTGTGATAAAGGTGTGATAAAAGGACTGGCTCCAAAACCTGTGTGATCATGGTGGTCCTAGTGTGAGTTACAGCAACATTTCAGATATCTGTTTATTTTAGTTAAAGAAGAAAAGTTTCAGTTACTGTAGACTTAACAGATTTTTATCTTGTATGAAATATGCTTAGCAGAGGACACATTTCAGTATGGTTTCATTGTTAGCAGACCTTTGACAGTTCATGTCAAATATCAGTATAATGGACTTACACACGCTATTGATTTAATGACAACTATCACTGTGAGGAATTGATCTAATGTTTTCATTAGACTTAAAAAATGTTTTAACAACAAGTTCATTCAGAACAGGATAATTACAAAGCCCTACATGGCCAAAGATCACATTCCCTATAGAAGTGTAGTTTAGATGATCTTTTTAGAAGATAAGTAAATTAATAATAATAGAGGCACAGTTGAGGGAAATTAAAGCTAGTCTTTATGCCTTAAAAACATAAATAAATTGAATTATCACCCATTATATTACTGGAATTTTCTGAACTTTTGAACAAATCTTAATGAATATGTAGTGGTATTTTGCTTCCTCTGATAGGCACAACATAACTGCTTTTCTTAGCCCTCTGTCTTTTTCTCTGTCCTTTCGCTCCTCACCCACTGGACATTATCAGAGATGAGACTCTTCTGCTTGGGTTGGATGTAAAATTTTGTCCATTTTTAGCAGCGACAGCATCTCTTGCTCCTGAATGTGAACAGACCAGGGAGGGGCATTTTGTGGGAGATTCCAGGAGATGCTGTCCTCAGTGGAGGTGGACTGCCCTCCAAGGGAGAGCTCCATGTTACTGGCTGTGATTGAAGCTATGCTAGACTAATTAGTGGCTCTGTATGAGGACATTGCCTAAATACAGGTAAAGAAAGAGGTTTCCCATTCTGATGTAGAAGCTGTAGACACATTTCCCCTATGACTCCAGTTGAGAGCAGTTTCCTTGCAAAACCATCGTCAGCTTTTGCTCTGCCTTCTACAAAAGCTCCTCCCTTCCAAGTGCCATGGTTGATATTTCAGATTTATGCCAACACTGGACCCAAAGATCACAGTCCATGTGCTCACTGCAATGGGTCACAGCTTGCACATGCCACTGGATCTCCTTTGGCATTGTGGGTTGCTTGCTACTCTTTGTAAGGGACTGCAGCTTTCAAGATACTTCTTGAGAGCCTTTCCTAAACCTGATCAAATGGGCATTTTTGGTGTCTCTGGGCACCTTGTGTTCTGATGGCCTGCAAAGTGTGTGGTGCTCAGATCTTTAAACCAGATATCAGATATCTCACAGTGGATGTTTGAAAATGAGTAGACAACAATAGTGTCACTTCAAACACGACAATCTCAGCCTTAATTTTAATAAAGCCTGGGTCTTCTGTCTTCCCTCCCACCTATGGAAGACTTACTTGTCCTTAAATCACAGATGTCTTTTCCTACCAGCTTTAATTTATACCTGAGGGGTCTGGGGGTGTAATAATCCAGGAAATTTGGGAATAAAGAGTATGCCAGGTTGTCTACACTGGCAATTAAATGGAGCAATTCTGAACTAACATGCCTATATACTATCTCAGAAAAGTCTGAAGCTCCTCTTGCAAGCAAAGTCCTGCCCTTTCATATATGTCATGTAGCTTTACTGAACTCAGGGCTCTGTTTGGTGGAATCCATTTCTGTTATAACCATTAATATCTAATTGAAGAATCATTAGACCTACATGGAGCCCTATCACAGGACAAAATCTGGAAAGAAATATAGACCCTCAGAGAAAACCCAACCACAGCCAAACTTGGAGATATAGTATTAGGTGTACTCTTTCAGGATTATGTTTTGCAAGAAATACAGTAGTGGATCATTCTGATGGTCAGAAGATGGTCAAATTGAGTAAGACCAATGTAGTGAATCCACCTGATCTCTTGCAGCAAACATACAACCTACAGCTGCCATTCTATTTCTGCCATCAAAAAGCTGCTTGCAGGCAAATAAACTCAGTGGATAAAAAACTGAGGAGCTCAGGCATCCCAGCACTGCCATATGACTAAAACCTTTCAGCTGCATAGCTGCAGTCTGTGCCACTGTGGTAGAAGTCCCTTCCTAAAAGCATGGTGATCTGCAGTGCAGCAAATGAACACTACACTCTGCAGAGCAGTGAGACCACAGACGCATCATAGGTGTCCACGGGATCACCCTGCAACAAGGCTTGGACTTCTGAACAACATGGCATTTGCTTTAAATAACTTCCACAGAAATTCAGCCCCTGTGGGAACTAAATGTCTCCACATGTCCTCTGGGACCAATATTTTGTATGCTTGAAGGTATAATGAAGATTAAAGGCAATATTCTTAAATTAACAGGGAGATGCTTATGCCAAAATATACATGAGTAATCTAGAGCATGATACAAAAATGCAAATGCAAGAATAGAAGGAAATCAGGACACTGTAATGCATATTGCTTTAATTTGAGGAGCAAAGGGATTTGAGTGGATTTCTAGGGTATAATGCAATACAGAATAATACAGTGTTTATGTCAGATATAGCTGATGAAAGCTCCCAACAGATCAATGCAGGAAAAGGGTATAAATCAGTAGTATTGGAAGATGTCACTTGAGAGCAAATCTATTCTCAAGCTAAGGTAATATTTTCTGGTACTCCCTGTAGTTGAATACAGTTAATGTGACACAATGTGAAAGAGAGAAAAAAATAAATCCAAATGACACTTGAAGGGAAAATGGAAGTTTACAATACCATATCCAGGATCCATCTTCTGCACCCATCTCATTAACAATCATAAAGATAAGGCTGCAATGGCCAACTTTGCTGCTGGGTGAACTTCTGCCCAGGGCAGGGGAGCAGCACCCTTCACTTAAGCACTGCCTCAAGGTGTTGCTCAGCTCTTGGCTCTGTGGACAAACCTCTCTAACAGAAAGGGGCAGACACAACCTATCTGCAATGGTGGGACTTCCTGCAGGCATGTAGGCAGGCATTACTCAGGAAAGGAGCAAAAGACGTTGCCACACACTTCCTTTGTATTACATTATCTTGTTCATTTTGACCGTGTTAAAACACCTCAAGTTAATGTGCTCTATACCAGTGTATGATGGTGTAAAACACCCTTTACAAAGGCATCTGAAAGAAACAGCTTTCTGTTGAGTGTAGAATTTACCGTGCAAAAAGAAAATGAATAAACATTTGAAATGTTTATTCATAACAAATCAAAAACTACTATTCCTGTCTTCACTAATTGCTTCTCCTTCATCATCTGTTGAGTTTTAATATGTAAATTAATTTAGAGAGCCTTCTGGTTTTGCAGACTCTGTGAGCAAAGGTTCTTGATGACAAATGGAATTTTGGAGAAAAAGGGAAATCACTGTATGATGAGCCCAAGCTAGGACTCATTAATACCAGTTTTAAATCACTGGACTTATTTCCAGTCACTGCTGGTATGAAATCAGACTAAGGGAGCACTGACAGACCACCTGGTCTTCTGCTTGGGCTAGATTCCTCCTGTCCATGCTGCACACCTTCCTACCCTATTTTTCCCTGGGTTGTTGTAATATTCTTCCTACAGTAAAGGAAAAGAGAAAGATGAGTGGGTCATCATGGGTAGAAAAAGAGCTGGTTGCAGCAGATTCATGTGCCATCCCTGTCCCCTTGGGGCACATTTGACTGTCTCAGCTGAGCTCATCACTTTACTCCCAAGGTCATGCCTGTGAGGGCAGGAGGCACAGGCTGAGTAATTGCCACTTTTCTCTCCAGAACTCAGTTTAGCAGTACTTGTAGAGATGTCCTGTTCTTCTCTGCCTGCAGAAATAATTTTACATGTGTCTGTCTGTTTTAGCTTCTGCTTGATTTCTCTATCTATCTAGAGCTCGGAGTTGAATAAATAGGTAGATAGGTTTGAAGTTATCCTCTTGTGCATGAATGCCTGTTCTTTTCAGATAAAATTCCCTGACATCTCAAACTTCTATCCTGAACATATATTAGACACGTTGCTTCATAAATACATATATTTGCAGTGCTCAAAAGTGATAGCTCCATTGAAGTTTCTGTCAGAAAATGCTTATTTTTTCCTGCATAGGCTGGAGGTGAAGGGAGAAGACAGGTTTGTAAACCAGCCGCACAAGCTTGCTCTGACCTGGAATTCAGTTCACTCCAGGGTGAATTCCCAAACACAGAGAGATAAAGAAGATAGTCTTGTCCTTGGGCCACCAACCTGGATTTGAGGTGCATGGTTTCCACTGCCTTGCCACATACCTGAGCCTTTCTGTGCCTACAGTGTCCCTTTTCTGGGGGGAGAAGGAACCATCTGTCCCTCCACCCACCCCATGCCACAATTTCTAGCCTCTCTGTGGAGCTTTTCAAAACCTCTCCTGCTCCATCACCTGATTGTAGTACTGGGCTGCCAGCCTGGAGGCAGTTTCACAGCAGGGACCATAGCAGACCCACAGTGGGAGATGACCTCCTTCCTCCAGTCTGCCACTTGTGGATTTTCCACAGGTTTTGCATTAACTGTTTTGCACCCTGGCTTTCGTCTGGTTCCAGTGCAGCCCATGTGGCAGTTCCTCCAGTGTTCCTCATTTGCTGAGGAATTGCTTCGTGTCTGACCACACCAATTGCCCTTGTGCAGCTCCCCAGGTGATGCAGATCATCCTGTGTCCATAGGATTTCTATAATTACCTTTAAAGACTTGTTGTTTAAACATTTTCCTTTCACCACCAGGTCAATGTTAGTTTGAGTTCAGTACCTAAGTTGTCACAGAATACAGATTAAATTATCTTATAGAAATCTGTTACACATTAGAGTAGAATACCAAGTTAACAAATAGCTGCCTTCATGAACTCGCACTGCATTGCATTTAGTATATTGCTTGTTATATCGATTAGGAATTGAACTCTGAACCAGTACATCATCCTTGACAGGAGCTGGTCCAGCCTAGGGTTTGACCAGGCCATTTTACTTTTGAAAGTCAGTATTATGTTCACAGTCATCCAACCCCCTGCAAATTCTAAACCATTGAAAACTTGTATTAACCTTCCAGTGTTAAGGCTTCTGGGAAGGTTCTATTGCATTTATTTAAAGTTTAGCATAGCTGAAACTGAGACTAACTCTGAGATGGGAAGGAAGCAAAGCATGAACAGTGTAGACAGGACTGCTCAGCACTTGATAGGAATCTCTAACCAAGAGCCTTATGGCTTTAAGAAGCCATCAAGCACTCAGTTTCAGGGTAAAAGTGCTACTAAAACTAGAAAGAAGACTAACTTGGGAATTCTGCACCTCTGTCTCTTCCAGCAGTGTAAATGGAGGAGACATGCTGGAGGAAACCCCTGAAGGAAACCCTGGGAAAGGAAATCGGGATTGGATGCAAAGTTGAGGACTAAGTCATGGTCTGACTGGGGAGCTCAAAAAGCCATGTGCCAGCTCTCCAGCCTTTGGACAGGGGCTCCAACTCCTTGTTACTTTGTTGGGGAAGTGGGGTTTGATCGTATGTGTGCAAGCCCTTGGGAGTTTTGAGATTAAATATCAGTCTCAGGAACTCAGTAACTTCACTTCTTTTAAAGACATTTTCAGCCCTTTGCTAGCGATTAAAGTTCAAGGTCAAGATGCATCTTTCCTTGTGGACATTTGCTTTGATTCCTGATGTGCTTTACTGAAAAATCAAAAACGTACAGCAAAGGAGGTGACAGCATGTCAGAGAACTACATATTTAGTTCTAGCAGCAAGTCAATCAGACATCTAGGCAATTACCCTCTGCTCAGGATGACAACTGAGAGATGTGTTTATTCTGTCTCCAGGAATCTCTGTTATTTTAGGATCCTTTCCAGAGTGCAACCAGTGCTAACTCGTCAGCATGTGGAGACTCTTGTTTATGCTTTGGTTTCCTATCTGGGTGGGATTATTCAGTTATTGACTTACTGGCCCCCACTCAATCCTTTAAATTCATTTCTACCTTCCACGTAATTTCTTGGCAGGAGTTACAGGCTGTCTAAGCCCAAGCCCTCATATCTTCATCTGTGCTGATGAATCTTTTATTTCCTTTTCAAAGGGTATTAGCTCTTCCATGAGCTGTTAGGTGGCATCTCACTATTGCTGCTAATACTCCTGTGTTCAGCTGTGGTTTGGCATCTCCCACAGCCTGACACAGTGGTTTGCTGGTACTTCCCAGAGTTTCTCACCACGATGACTCTTGCAGAGACAGAATTCACTCTGCTTGGGTAGTAGGATTCCCATTAAAAACCTTTTATAACCCTATAAAGTCACCGACCTCAGAGGCATCGCTGCAGGTCAGTACCAGGACACCTGAAAGCCAGCTATCACCCATCCTCTCTAGTTACACCATAGGCACACTGCAGACAGCAGCACTTACAGTTTATGCCTGAATCTGATTAGCGAGCTAAATATTTTCTGCTCCATGGGAACACCCAGTGCCATACAAGCTGGAGGCTTCCCTCAGGCAATGAACAGATGAGTTTAGCTGGAACAGACTTTGTTATCTTTTGACACTTTATTGGGCAATCAGTTACTTCTGTGAAAGAGAAGGTGTTTCTGGTGGCATTTGCCTTTCTGAGTGATGCAAAGCCTCTGACAAGCTATAGAAGTGAGCCCCACTGCTCAGCTCAAAGGTGGGCCATTGTTACCACTTGAAATGTCCCCAGCTGGGGCAGAAGTTATAAGCAGCCTACAGACACCAAACTCAAGCTCCTTCTTTTCATTGAAGAGGATTCAATACAGTAACCTGTACTGCCCCAACCAACCAGGCAAGCCTCAGGGCCCCCAGCTCTTGGCAAGACCCCCCAGCATGATTGGGAGTCAGGTGCTGCAGCATCACAGGCAGGATACACCTAACCACTCACAGAGGCTACCCTCTCCTATCCTGCTCAAATCTTCTCCCTGCTAAAACTGTCCCTTCACACACTCACTTCTCCCCCTGCAAGGCTGGAGGACAAAAAGAGTTTTTGAAGGTTCAGGAGGCCTTTCTTTATTTCTCTTCCTGGAAGCCTGGTTATTATATCAGTAGCCTCTAGCTACATCTGTGAAGAGGAGCACCTCCACCAGGCATCTCCTGTAATAATGACTTCTTTTTTTCTCTGAACTTGTGAGGCACTGTTGTATGACATTAAGAAGGTGAATCCAAAGAGGACCATAGATGTAGGGTCACTCCAAGTAAACCCTGATGGGATACAAGAGAAGAGTAAGGTAACAGAAAAATGATATGACAGCACATAATTGCTGATATGTGCAATTACCAACCACTTATCCAAACAGCAGTTGGTCTTAATCTTACAACCTTTTTTCTTGCTAAGGGTATCAGCCACTAAATTGCTTCTGCTTCCTCTGGGACCCAAAGTAATCTTTAGGCTTGAAATTGAGGTATTTTCCTTCCTTTTCAGTACCTACATTTCCTTGGCTTTTTAATATTTGAATCAGTATTGTTCCATTGTTAATCTTGATAAAAAATAAATCAGAGCTACACGCATTAAGACAGAGAAAGAAAAAGCAAGAAAGAGAGGGAGAGAATATACATCCTACCTAGAGACAGACCATTACCTAATCAGCCAGATATCATCCATGGGCTTCTTGGGGGTGCTCAATATCGTTAACTCCATTGCCCATTGTAGGAACTGAGAGTGATCCACATTTTGCTGAATCAAGCCCTCACATTGCCAACTTCCAAGAGCAGCTCTTGCTTACTCCAAGTGTTTTGCATCGTGGATAACAGAGTTCATACTAGATACACGTAAATAGAAATGCCTTTAGAAACATTCAGCTAGACAGGCCATGCAGCAAATATTTCTGTTGACTTCAGATAATGCACTTGTCCATCATCACGGTCTCTAAGTTAAAAGTCTTAAGAGAGTATTTAAGGCATAATGAAGATGAAAGCTGCTTCTTTGTAAATAGCAACAGCCTTCTCAAAATGTTGCTTCTCAGTCCTGGCTTTACACGTCTATTCCCAGGCTATCACTGAGAAGGACTAAGGACGAAGCTTTCTATCCAGAAAGAGGCCTAAGCTTTCCAATGAAGCAGGAGGTGATATGAATCGCTGTGATTCTGTGTAATAGGAAGCTATTCAAGACGTCTGAATCTTCTGAAGTCCAACTCCAAGAAGTTTATCTATACAGTCAGTGAGAACTTTAGGCTCTGTGTACCATTGTGGTCAAGAGCAAGAGACCAGTTTATGGTCAAATAAGATTAACAACTAAGAGAAAGTGAAAAGAGGACACAGTGACTTGCCTGGCATTGTATGGTGCCTATGCTTAACCTGTATCCGGGGTTAAAATATAGCAGTTACTCTATTACTTGATAACCCCTTCGAAGACAAGGAGAAGGATTGGGAAAAGCAGAGGGGTCTCAAGTTGAAATGAAAACAGATTTAATGAAACAGCCAAAGTAATACCAACACCAGTATAAACAAAGTTATAGTCAGCCCAGCAAATGCCCAAGTGGTCACAATAAATGGAAAGGCAGCCCTCAGAAGCAGGAAGAGGAGCAAGATCAGGAGACCACCTAACAGAAAACACCAACCATAAACTTCCTTATCATCACCAAACTTCCCCCTTTATACTGAGTGTGATGTTTATGGGATGGGATACACCTCTATCAGGTGACCTGCTCAGGTCAGCTGCCCTGGCTGACTCCAAACTGCTAATGGCCTGCAGACCATGACTGGCCTAGGATTCTGTCCCAGCAGAAACGAGGACATGTGGCTAGTCTATAGCAGACCAAGTGATGGCTCCTGAGGTGCTCTTGGAGTGGTCCTGGGTCAGCACCCCAACCCTTGGGCCTTGCTGCCTCTAACAGCACGGGTCTGTGTCAGACTCCATCAGTGGGCTGATAATGTGCACGACCTTCCTCACTGAGCAAGAAAGTCATTTCAGTGCACAAATGATGTCTCAGTGTGGGCAAGAGCATGACTGGGTGCCCACACCTGCCTGGGGGCACACAGACACACAGGACCTGACTGCAGTAGATCGTGGTATGATAAGTAAAGCAATGCAGATAGCTAAGCACACATTAATAAAGTCTGACTCTAGTGCATGCTGCCATTTGTGTTTATTCATATGTTGACCCCAATATTAGCAGTACACATTTCTTAAACAAAACCCATGTCCTGCACTGCTAATTGTTAACATAACAGAGGGTTCGTGAACCCGTCTTTCATCACATCACTTAAACATTATTTAAACAGTATTTTATTACATTTATTACTTCAGAGGTAAAAACATTTCCTTGCTATGCCTGTCAACTGGTTTGAAAACTAAATATCTAAACTGCTGTCATTTATTTTTCACAATGATTTCTATATTGTTTCAGTATTAGCCTTTGAGAATAAAACAAAAAACGTTGCCCTCTGTTGTCTTAATTTTGGGATCAGAAGACCACTTTCCCAGGAAAGAAATATTGGCTGGCTTGTTAACAGAATGAGCTTTAGACCCTGGCTTGGATGTTTAAAAAGTGAGCAAGGGAGTTAGATGCCCAAACCCTGTGACTTTCAATGAGCATTGGTTACTTAAAATTCAGAGGCCTTCTTCAAAAGCTCATCCCTAATCTCTTCAGAACAATTTCTACTTCCTTGTAATTAACTGTGGATTTAGACTTCAGTATAAAGTCACCTTGGCTAAAATTTACAACAGTATCCTGAAGTCCTGTTTTCAGAATGGCTCAGGCCCCAGAGAGCCCAAGCTTTACTGGAGGTCTCCAAAGGGACCGGTATGTAGCCTGTGACCTAATGCCGTATCTGAAGTGTAGCATTGGAGACCTTTCCTGAGCTCCTGAGCTCAGATGTTTGTATCTGCCACATCCAATTTCCATCCCACAGTAAGGTAAGTACACCCATCACCCTCCTTTCCTCCAAGAGGTGTCAGGGGGTGAGGGCTAGGCCAGGGCTGCAGTTGCTCCTGCTCATTCTGGTGACCAGGATGATAAGATGTGCAGTGAAGCGCACCTGCCCAAACTCCCATGGCTGTGTAAGGTTTGGGAAGCTCAAGCTACTTCAGTGTTCTGAATGCATAAGTTTTCTAGGATTTTTGGCCATGATCTGTTTTGGTTTGATGGGTTGAACAGTTAAAGGAATTAATCCTAGTATGTGTTTGCTCTTCAAGAAAGATATATCTTGGTATGAGTGAGTAAGGGGTTCATAATGTGCCTTGAAGTGGACACAGAGAACAGATAGATGTGGACATAGGATTTCTCTTCTCAGCTGAACTGCTGTGTAACATGCAGAAGAGATTTTCAAAAAGTGGCATAATTGTCTGCTGTCTATTGATTGCTCTTCCACTTTGGCAAAGAAGAGGGGTCGGTGAATCACAATACTGAAAGCAATGCCAGAAAAGCAAAATAAAAACCTTCACTGGTGGCTTTAAATATAATATTCTCACATCTCTTGGTTTGATTGCAAGTTTTGAATTCTTGGCTGTTTCTGCAGAGCTCTGCATGTTTCTATGCACGAGCCATCCTGTAGATCTCTGTATTACCACCATCCCAGCATGCTCCTGTGTGTTCTCAAAATCAGAGCTGCGATGCAGGCGATGGCTCTCACTGCATCACTGCAGATTGCTACTGGATGGCAAATGGTTTCTTGTCCCAGGAAAAAAGAAAAAAAAAAAAAAAAAAGTCTTCTGTTAAGATTCCCCATCGTACACTGGAATGAAACAAACAAAACAAGACAAAATAAATAAATAAAATAAAATAATGGAGATAAGAAAAGCCTGTACTTTGTGTTTTCCAGTGGGTCAGTACTGGTAGCTACTATTGTCTGGGATGCCCCAAATTAAGATTTCCCACCTACTGATTCCCACAAGAGTCTTTAATTTTGGGGGTTGGTTTGTTTTTTGTGGGTTTGGCTTTTTTTCTTTTTTTTCTTTTCTTTTTTTTTTTTTTAACTCAGAAAACGTTCATTTGCCAATGACAACATTTCTTTTGAAGACTTGCATGAACCAGTTCTAATAACTATTTCATAAGGGCAAGCTTTTTAGTTTCAGGAGGACATTAATGTGCAAGGCTGGATTGCCACCTAGACAAAGCAGAAAGAGGAGCTTATGTGGGCAGGTCTGCGCTGGTAACCAACAAGGCTAGGACCCCATAGTCAAAGATGTGACATGAATTGTGTTTGGACAAATGCTAAATACACTTTACCCTAAAGTGCTCGCTGCATCCTGCACTGTCCCCAGACAAACACCTTAATGCTCTTAAATATTGATATCTGGGATGAGATCAGTTCAGTAATATGTGTGCCTGAGCCTACATGTGACAGTTGGCAACCAGAGTCCTGTCTGACTCCTACTCTCCCTTCTGGGTACCAAAGGCATCAGCAGCATCAGTGCCTCTGCCTTTGGGGTTGCTGGATATTTTTTGGCACCCCCATCTCTGATTTTCCCTGGCAGGGTGTTGATTATTCTGGGAATTCATCTTTTTATCTTGTTTTTGTACAGCAAATTCATCCTAAAGCTGAGAAATTCTTTTCTGATTAAGCTTTTGTGAGGCTTGTTACATTCTATAATCAGTTTTGGTTCCAGCAAATCAGGGTGGATGCCAGTGTGTGGACAGAATAAAATACACCTTGTAGCAACCTCCTTACAAACAGCCCTCCTTGTCAGAGTCTTATCCTACATTTCTGCCTCTGATTTTGCATTGCTTGTCTAATTATGTTTGCTGCTGTGTAATTATTTTCATGGAACAATAATTTTAACAGCATGCAGTTTATCAGAGGTGCAAATTATATAAAAAAATGTACAGCAATTTTCAGTTAAAACTTTCATAATGTTGAAAAGTCTTTGCATCTTTCAACAAACTGCAGAGGAAAAAGCGTACTCTCCATTTTGTATCCTTCCTTTCCTTTTTTCTTAGAGAAAACAACTACTGCTTTTTTTGGAGTCAAATAAACCCATTTGAAATAAAGCACTTTTATTTTGGAACAAGACTGTCCACATGGAGAGTTAATCAAGAATAATTATTCCTCTTTAAATACACATCCTCAAATAATTTGAATTAAATCCCCAGTATAGACAAGTCCTAAATGTCAGAGAAGGTTAAAAAAGAGTCAACTATAGTTGCTCTGTCATATCAGAAAGCAGTGAGAATAAAATCCTTGTCTAGGCACCCAGGCCAGGCCAGGCCAGTGAGGAAAGCCATGTCAAAACTGATTCAGACTCATTTACCACACTTGATTACACCTGCACTTGCTCAGTGCTTTGAAGTCAATCGCATGTACATTTCAGTAGCGTCATCCGTACATACACACTGTGGTGGGTGATAGCAGTGCTAGGGAGGGAGATACATTAGAAGAGAGCAAGTTTAAACATATTAAACAATTTTGGTCAGGGATGCCTTTTCCCCTTGCTTTTCCAGCAGGCCAAAGGCAACACGAGTCACACACCTTCCAAGGGGGAGGAGCTACGGCGAATTTTAGCAGATCTGCCCTTCCACCTCAAATTAGCCATGCTCAGATTTTATTGAAAACCAAGCTTTTTTTTCAGATTGCTGCCACTTGAGAAACAAGGTTTATAGTCATTATTTCTCTCAAAGAATATTAATGCCATGGCACCTTTGCTGTGCCAAGAGCCAGCAGTTGCAGAAGCCTCTGGAGACTCAGGAGGCAGGACCAGGTCCCCCCATCCTCTGCACCCCCCTACAGTAAAAGAAAAATACTTTCCCTGTATTTGCCAGCATGATACTGAAGCCCCCAAGCAAACCACTGGCTGCTGGCAAGAAAAGCCTGGAGGCAAATCCCATAGCAATCGTACAAACCCCCACAGTGGTGGGTGGTAGGTGGCTTGGCCAGAATTTCCATCTACAAAACTTAAAGATGTCACAAATTTCTGAGCTCAAGCTTTTATCAAACACAAGGCAGATGCCAAAGAAGCACTTACGTTTTGAGGGGATTCTCTGTTCAACAGACCTTTTCTTACCAAAGCTTCCACTGTGACTGGCTCTCCTGCCGGTGTCACAAGGAAAATGGGGCTATTGGGCAGAGATAAAAAGAAGCCTCTTTTTCTATAGCCTGATGCTCCCCTTAAGAAAGGCAAGCTAAATTAGACCACTGGACTTGGTCCCATTGCATAGCATGGGCTGGGAAGCTTGGGTCTGCTTTTTCTGGGTGGAAAAAAATCCAAGGAATCAGCTTTTGAGGCAAACATCCCCTTGGCTGCTGTTTAGCTCAAAGGAAATGTGCCCAAGGCAACACCACATTCCACTGCCATGGTTCCACCTCATGTCTCTACTTTTCCAAAGGCCAGAAAGCAGTCAACATTTGCAGCTCAGGAGAGTGCAAACCCCACACTCTTCCCCACCATCCCATCCACCTTCCTTGTCTCCTCCTGTTCCCTTCCCTACATGCCCAAACCCCCAGGAAAACCCCAGGTCCTTTCTTGAAGATGGTCCATATATGTTGAGGAGGGAGAACAAGCTCAATCCTTGGAGAGGAGGGACATGAGCAGCCACTGGAACTTTTTTTGGAAGAATTTCAGTCTCACTCTCCTGAGGTGGAATAATGGGGAGAAATTCCAGGTGTGGCATCCATCCAGAAGGAAAAGCATCACTGTCGATGCACAGCGCAGTGAAGAGGAGATTGCCGACCATCACTGGTGCTTCTGACCAGGCACTAGTGCCAACACATGGAGGGAATTCCTTTGGAGGCAGAAAGTTATAGAGCAAAAGCTCAGATTAATCAGACATCAAGAAAGAAAAAAAAAAAAAACAAACCAAAACAGGTTACAGTACTTGGCTGGACTACAAATCACATGGAAATGGATGCAGTCCTTGAACAGTGAGGGGATAAAGCACAACTTGGCAGTTGGTGAGTAGGTCAAGAACAGGGTTTAATGTAAAAGATGCAGCTCTTGTTCCCCAGCATGTTGGCGCTGCCCTGTATCACAGCTGAGGACTGGGGTGAGAGTTATTTTACAGCTTGGGGGGAAATGGCTATGTGTAAGTTTATTTGGGAGAATGTCATTGGATGTCATCCAGAAAGTTTACTCTCTGGAGTTAACGCAACAACATTTTGTCATTCCTGTGCTCAAGCGATCCATGTAAATGCCAGGGCATGAATGAAATCCTTTTTTCATCTCCTTCAGGTCGAGGCAGTACAATCCTTCTATCCAATTTCCATCTCTGTCAATGAAGACCCAGCAGAGCAGGGCTCTGCATCCAACTTGGTTCCCAGAGAAGGCTGGTTTCGTAACATGCCTGTTACACAGTCCCACCGCGTAACCTCATCCGGCACCTCATCCGCACCGCACCTGGAAGGTGGCTTTCCCCATTCCCCTCGTGTCTGATTGTTACCATTTGTCTGACAAATGCTTCTCTTCCTGGGTCATGGTAACATTAATGTCAGTTTTAAGGAAGAGAAATTCACTGGTAGTTACTGTATTTTTTAACTGAGGTTTTTGACCCCAAGAACTGCTAGAGCAAGCACCAAGATACTTGTTTCGGAGGATCTTGAATTCACTGTAAATGCAGACAGATGGAGCAAGGACGTGAATCTGGGCTGAAGATGAACAGGGCTGGGTGCAAAGTGTCACCTCAGAAGAAAGCTGACAGAAACAGATGACCATACAGGAAAACAAGAAACGGAAATCCAGTTTTCATGGACATCTATGGTGGATGTTGATCTCCTGTTCACATGAGGGCTATGCAGTACTTCCTGCCATCTCTTCTTTCTCTCTGCCAGCAGATGTGATTGAGATTTTCTTGTTTCTTCTCCCTGCTGTGAAATTTGAATGGAGTATCACACTTGTTGATGATGCACACATGCTTGTGATATTGATGCCAGCTGTGGTTATCAATTCAAGTCCCAGTTCAGAATCTAGAGTTTGTCTTGATAATAATGAGAAGATACCATGAATCCATGAATGATGGCTCCAGCAGTCAGAGCAGTGATTCATGAAGATCCTGAGACACATCTGAGGGTGACAAGCTCTCCTGGACTGTTAGGGTCAGCAGGTTTGATGGGGAGTGCATAAGAAAACTAAAAGGATCAAGATCAGCTCAGCTCAGATATATCAGCTTCTCAGTTTTAGGTAGAGAGATGTTTCCTGTTAGGTGCTCTACCAGTATGCACTGCTGCTGAGGGCAGATACACTGAGGCTTCCATTAAAATAAATTAAGTTAGGGAGCTATCCCGTCTCATATAAGTCATTTTGTTGGACTGGTGGCAGACTCTTACTGTTTGGGGCCAGGGCAGCCCCTTAGACCTTTAACAGATGCTCTCTGTTAACCCCTCTCCCTCCCTAAAAGGGAAGAGAAAGGGAATAAGCAAGAAAGACTCAGACATTAGAAATGGAAACTAGAACAGCTTGAATGAAAATGAAAATAGTAAAAATGGAATATGTACAAATATATACAAACTCTGTATTGAACCAAACCCCCCCAATGGCAGTTACATCACCATCAGCACTGATGCTGTGGAGCAGGCACTGGGAAAGTCCTAAACTGGGCCCAGCAGCAGATGGGAAATGTGTTCAGGAGATGGATTCAGGAGCACACAGGCTGGGATAGAAGGCAAAACAGACACAGTCCTCCTTGGATGCTGGCCAATGAAGAAGAGACGGGAAGAAGCCAGAAGAGGAGCTGAGAGCTTGACCCTCATGATCCCTCAGCTTTATAACAAATATGATGCATATGGGCTGGAATCCCTCGTTGGTCAGTTTGAGGTCACCTCTCCTGTCTGCTCCTCCCTGCAGGTGCAGCCTTTACTTTCTGCACCCCCCAAAGTGGTGCACAAGATCCAGCAGTGGCCTTGGTCTGCACCCCAACCCTCGGTACTAACTCCAAGCATCGGGTGTTATCACTGCCAGCAGCAGCCACTGCCTGCACAGACAGGCTGCTAACTTCAGACAGTGCAGTTAGTTAGAAGAACTGATGACAAAGAACTGAGATGAAAAGTAAAATCACCGAATAGAATTAGTTCTGTTCTCACTCAAACAAGAACACAGACTTTCTCTGCATCTATCAAGACCTAAGATGAATGAGCATAAATAAGCTCAAACCATTTCTCAAATTAATGCCCTGCCACTTTTCTGCTGCTCTCCAAAACTTCACAGCAGATGTGAAGACCAATAACTTCTGGTACTGTTCATCCCTTTCTGTCATACAAGTTTTCTGATCATTTCTTTCCAGACTGTTTTCTTTGCTCTGGATCTTTAGCTTCTTGTGTTTGTTTTTTCTTTTTTCCCGAGAAAAGTTTTCTGTTGCAAAAACTCATTGAGGCAAGTGTCTGTCAGACCAGGGTATAGAGTTGGATGGACTTCTTAATGCTGTCTTGGATACTCAGAGAAGTCAATGTACAGGATTTAATCTAGTGTCTGACATGAAAGGTTGTTCTTCAGCTAATACTCTGGGCAGGTTAAATGTAACTGTAGGGTCAGGTCTTGCAGCAGGAGAAGAATATTTAAGCAAAATATCAATTCTGTGTTCCACAATGTTACCAACTTGTTTGGGGAAAACATCCAAGTATTAAAACTGTTGTTATGTAAATAAATCTTGTTCTTCCTCCACAAAGCTGCAAACTACAACTTTGCCACGCTGTTCTGCATCTTACATTACTGTGCCAGCTGACCTCTTCTGCTCTTCATCAGGTATAAGCAGAGACTCCAGACACACAAATTTCAAGTCAGAGACTTACTCTGAATTAAATTCTTTGACAAGTTCCGTTTTTGCATTTTTAAGCCAGATACAGAGTCCCAATAATTCTCAAAATGTTAAATTATAGACATTTTTTAAGATCAATAAATTGTTTTAAATCCTTCAACTAATTATTGAATTCCAGTCTTCAGTAATAAGGCAGGAGAACTTCCTAGCTAAGGCAGAGTTCTCAGATGAAGACTGGTATGTTTCTGTAGGCTGCTTTACTCAAAAGAAGTGTTTCAGGAAAGCACAAGTACATTCTCCTGACTACCTGAAATGTCAGCCTGAAATCCCATTTCTTCCTTGAGCACTGAGTGCATGAAGCATTTTGTGGGTAATGGTGTCTGTGGATATCTAAGTTTATTGTGACTCTGGCTTTTGCTATAGCTCCAAGGTAAGGTATATTGCACCCATCTCCTGATCTTTGCTACATTTGTTGGATAGACAACTATAGAAAATCCACTCTCCAACTCTCAGTTGAGTGGATCTGAACATCATTATTGGATACCTTTTCAGACAGGGACTTTTCTACTGAGTGGGTTAATTTCACTCTATACACAACAATATTTCTGACTCTGAACATGAACAGGGATTTACTTTTTCCCCACAGCTCTTTTCCATTCTCATTAAAAACAGCTCATGGACAGCATGAGAGATCAACACCACCAGCTTTCATGCAGAATCGAGCACCTATGCCAATGGCAGTGTTTATACTTCCTAACACCCATCCCTACAGCCACACACCCTTCCTTGATGGGGGAGCATTGTAAGGGGTTCAAAGGGAATAATATGCCTGTGGCTGGTTCATCTCCTTTGTGCTGAGATTACTCACTATGACACCGACTGC
This sequence comes from Megaceryle torquata, assembly GCA_024611175.1. Taxonomy (NCBI): domain Eukaryota; kingdom Metazoa; phylum Chordata; class Aves; order Coraciiformes; family Cerylidae; genus Megaceryle; species Megaceryle torquata. The sequence continues at coordinate 25,244 of JANIJG010014162.1, read as the reverse complement.
AGTTGCTTTTAGTGATTTATGTCCTTGTTCCTTAACGGCATGAAGCAGTTTTTAAAACTGTGGGAGATAAGTACACTCAGTGTGTAAGGATACTGCTCAGTGTGTATGGATACTGCTCAGTGTGTATGGATACTGCTCACTGAAGCTGCTACCAAATTGCATTTTGAATAATGTCCCTTATTTTACTAATCTCTGCTTCTAAAGGCAAAATATTTACACTACTGAGTCAAAAGCTGGGATCTTCAGTTTGCTCAGTGCTGTCTCAAGTCTGTTCCTCTTGGACACAATGGCAGATTTACCATCAGCTTCCCTGGGAGTCATAGTGAGGCCAAAAACAAGGGCTTATGGAAATACCATCCACAGTTCCTAATCCTCTGCTGGAAGACTTTCCAGAAAGCTTTACTGTCAAGCCCCCTACCCCTTCCTCAAAAAGTTATATTTGCACCTTATGTAGTGCCCCCGTTCACTAGATCCTTCAATGAAAAATCTGAAGCAAGCAGAACTATTTAACTTCCATACAGCCAGCAGTGAATTCCCCTAGCCAAGAATGGAAAGATTTTGCTTTTAATCTAGATAGACCCATCTGTTCAGGGCAAGGATATATACTTTATGAGATGATGGAACTGGATGTTACAAGTAAAACTACATTTTTAGACTTCCAGGTTCCAGTATTCCTATTGCATACTACAACTTTATTTGTTCCAAAGCCAAAGTAAACTGAGCAGGTAGTATAAAATTAACCCATAGGCGTAACACAAGCTTTCCTTGTAATCCTCTGTTGTTTCAGTCCGTAGGTTGCTATTCCTGTGCAATGCACAGCTCTCCATAGGACTGCTGCCTATAGATCACCAACTCAGTGGCACTACCCCACCTCTCAGCAACTGTTTTATGGACCCATTTCTGCCATGGGCTGGACACTGTGGTACTGCAGGCAGGATCAAAGAATATTGAGAGAAATATGTTGCCATAATAAAAATAAAGTCTTCATCCAGAATAATTCTACTTCTCAGTGTGATGAGTCTGTAACGTTAATATATTTGGATCTCTTTATTAGTTCCTTTATATAGATACCTTCCTTATTTCTAGCAGTTGCTATCAAGACATCCAAGAAGTATTTATAGCCTTTAAACAGAAGAGTGTGGACTGCCTGAATCTCAGTGCTCACTGAAGGATTTCCTGCTTCATGCAGCATTGCTGTAAACATTCTGCACTGCTTTCTCTGTTTCTCCTGGCTACCTTTCAGTCCCTAGCTTTCCATATTTCCTAGCCTGAGCTCCCCTGAAGGACTAAATCAAACTTTTGTGTTTAAGAAACTCGACAGACATCACCTTCTGTGTCATCAGGTGTAGTGTTGTTTGCTCACTGGAGCTGTAAAAAGCTCTTACAGCCTTGGCATGTGAAACCTGGCTCTGCAGCAATGAAGCTCGTGCTTTCTGCCTTCCACAGCAGAAATCTGCAGGCTGACTTCTGAGATGATTTTTTTTTTTTAACCCTACAATGGGACTTAATGTTTTTGAGAGGTTTCAGTTTGCATTCAGCAAATGAACCGATTCTGCTTTCATCTGTCAGAAGTCCTACGCACTTTAGAGCCTTTAAAGTGAAATGATCCAGGAGGCTTGGCAGGCATTAACAGCTACTCATTTACTTGCTGATCAGTTATGTTGCTTACAGTCTTCCACAAACAGATCTTAACTGGGCTGTGGCAGCAAAAAGGGAAAAACTTTGCTCTTGACATTTCCCCAAACACCCTTCAACAGTGTTCTAACCAGCCAGTGAGAACAGCCCTCTCTTGTGCTTTTCTTTAATAAGGACCACATCCAGTTATTTTCCCCCCAGTGCTGCACCCTTACCTTTTTCCAGTGACAAACACTATTCAACTTCTTGCATAGGCACATTTTCCAGGCATACTGGGATGTTTGATCTCATAGTCCATATAGTGATTGCTTTTCTTTGTTACCTGTCCCCGAAGTCCTCTGTCAGGGATGCTCAGGTTTTCTGCTTTGTGTCTCTTTGAGCTTTTTTGTCTAACCTCAGGGCATTGAAACTTAAGCCCTTTGATATTCTGTGAGGGCTTCAGAGTGAAATAGTCATCAGATAACTGCTCTGAGTTTAATCCAACAAATTTAGCATCTGACCCATTGCATGTCTTACTCAGCCCAGAGGAGCTGCAGAAATGACTCCTATGTACTAGGACAATGGGATTTGTGTGACTCAGGGTGGAAAAGACCATCACAGAGCACCGGGTAAGGCAGCTCAGTCTCAGTTGTCTCCCTCCATGTGCCTCTGCAGTGTGCCTCATGCAGCCATTTCGAGCTACTTTCACAACAGCATCACATAAGTGGGGTTTTGGCAGCACTCAGTGCAAGCTAGGAACAGCCAAGCAGTGACAGCGCAGGACACACTAACCTGTGTCAGAAAAGCTCTTGGCTTAAGTCAGCTCTGAAATCTGCACCACATGCTAGCCTTTGTTTGATCTTTTCTTAACACCACTATCATTCTGATCCTGGTCAGGATGCCCACATGCAGACATACCTTCTCCCTTCCTGCATCCTAGATGAGAAGAGACTGACCTGGACATCAGTGCCACAAATTACAAGCTCTGGTACAATTTCTAGAAACAGTAACTCTGGCTAAGCTATGCTGATGTCTTCACAAGCTTTTGGAGGCATTTCAGGAAATACTAATGTCATGATCTTTGAAAGTAACTTCTGCTCTTGTGCAGATCATCCCCTTCTCCCAGTGGTGTGGGGAGAAGAGGTTGGGTTCTTCCCTCTTCTCTGTCATGCCCTTTCACCCAGAATCAGACAGACATTGGTATCACCTTTTAATCAGTGCAGGAAAGCCATGGACCTGTTGAAATGGGCCCAGAGAAGAGCCATGAAGATGATCAGAGGGATGTAACACCTCTCCAACAGGCTGAGAGAGTTTGGTTTGTTCAGCCTGGAAAAAACAAGGCTCCAGGGAGACCTTATTCCAGCTTTTCAATACTTACAGGGGGCTTATAAGAAAGAGGGGGACAGACTTTGTATTAGGTTGCCTGTAGCAACAGGACAAGAGATAATGGTTTTAAACTAAACTAGGGTAGAGTTAGACTATATATAAGGAAGAAGGTTTTTTATGATGAGGGTAGTGAAACACTGGAACAGGTTGCCCAGCGAAGTGGTAGATCATTGGAAACATTCCAGGTCAGATTGGACAGGGCTCTGAGCTACACCTGATGTCCTTGCTTACTATAGGGGGGTTGGACTAGATGACCCTTCCAACCCAAAGCATTCTATATGATTCTGTGGTCCAGGTGGCCCTGCAGTGCTGAATGGCTGATCTCCCCCTGGGCAAGATAACTTGGCAGGACTAGTTCCCTTTCAGAGGTGGCACAAGTTTCCTTGGTGCCCATCCTTAACCCATCTGGCCAATGCTCAGCTGACCAAAAGTCTGGAGTGATCTCCTGTGTGAGATGGGAAGGTGAGATCTGGGAAGGTAAGACTGTTTTCAGGAGAGAAGTGTTTGATTACTGAATTATTCCTGTCTGCTTCTCCTGTACTTTCAGCACAGCTTTTTTGTCCCACTCTGCTCCTTTGGTGATGTCTGTCTTTTTTCCTCTTTAAAGACAGCCCTCATCACTACATAAACTCTTGTTACAGCTCTTCATTGTCTACTGTTGGTGATATTAAGCTTACTCTGCTTATGACTCCTCACCATTGCTTCCAACTTAGTGTCCCTTCTCTTCCAGTTCCTTTATCCTGTGGGAAAGACAGTCCCTACACCACAATGGAGCAGGCAGAAGGGCTACCAAGTTAACTTTCCCCAGGACTGGTGCACCCCATATCCCCCACCCACTCAAAGGAGCAGCAGTGCCCAAATTCACTGCACTGATTGATTCAGAGGCAACTTCAAGTCCACCAGGTTTCTCATCTCCTCTGGACCCTGCTGGTCTTTCCCTACCAGATTGTGCTCACCTCTTTCTGTTCCTACTTTAAATACCCTGTGTGGCAATGAAGAGCTGTTCATATGACTCCCTACCTCCAAACTGGCTTCTTTGTTCTGCCTCCATAGGGAGGAGGCATGGGAAGAACCCCAACTTGGGCTATTGGAAGAGGGACACCTTCTCTTTCAGGTTATATATATATAAAATATGTTTTCTATCTCCATAGTGTCTATCAGAACTCATTAGTTGTATATTCATGGTTTCTTTGCACCCTCACATTCTCAGTGACAGCTGAGGCTGGGAGAGGATGGAGGAAAACATGACACCTTTGGGATTAGAAGCATTAGTTTATGGCTATTTGGTGAGCTGGTCAATTCAATAAATTGCTTAAGGCATTGCAGAGGGCACAGCAAAGAGCAGCCTGGTTGTGGTGTGTCCGACAGCTTGACTCATTACCTGCCTGCTTTCTGGGGGGTATATGCCATGGTACACCACCCATCTCCTAGGCAGATAAACCACCCGCTGTCCTCTCTGGCGCTGCAAGGATTTGGATCCTGGGAGTCCTTAATCTCTGTCTCCTTGTAGTGCTGCTAAACTTCCTAAACTGATGAAGACTGGTATTGGCTATTACCTGGTGATTTTGATACATAAATATTGAGACATTAAACAACTTTCCATTTTTTTGGAGGGTCTTTGAGATTTTCATTCCCTGGGTCTAAAATGTCATGTGACTCAAAGTGTCATCTCTCTGGCATGAAGTCCTTATATCATATATGCTGCATCTGCCTGATTTGATTGTGTTGGTCTTTCAGGTGCAAAAAATATCCGTCAGGGCAGATCTTGCTCTTGCAATCAAATAAAGGCATTAGTCTATTAGAAAAGACTGGAAAAATGACTTGTGCAGCCACTGAAGCATCTCATAACAGCAGCAGGGAACACCTAGATGGGAGGTTGCAAGTGTGAGAGACAAGAAGGGGTGAAACAGCATCACATTGCGCTGGGAGCAATGAAAGCTTTTCACAGGCATGGCTGCAGAGTGTCAGCTCTGGGAGTTGCCCAGTCTGTGGGCTCCCAGACCTGCTGAGGAGCTCATTGAGTTTCCAGTCCTGGATGGTGGAAAAAAGTGGGGATGTGATTTGTAGATGCTGTAGCAGAGCATCTCACAGGTTTGTTCAGTACAGCTGTGGGAAGTGGGCTTTGAAAATCAAAAAGGAAGGAGTTTTGCTTCGAATCACAGCATGGAGCTGTAAAATGAACAAGTGTTCTCTAAGAAAAACAAAAAAAAACAAAAAGAAAAAAGAAAAAAGGAAAGAAAAGAAAAAAGAGAGAAAAGAGAAGAGAAGAGAAGAGAAGAGAAGAGAAGAGAAGAGAAGAGAAGAGAAGAGAAGAGAAGAAAAAGAAGAAAAATGAAAGGAAAGGAAAAAGGAAAAAGGAAAAAGGAAAAAGGAAAAAGGAGAAAGGAAAAAAGGAAAAAGGAAAAAGGAAAAGG